>KN167489.1:48715-70479 GCA_000757745.1 Steinernema scapterisci
TACAGAAACTTGTGGAAGGGTTTAGCGCACTTTACGTCGGCGCACTTACTGTTTGGCGCACTTGTCGTTGGCGCAGATGTCGTTCGGCGCTCTTGTCTTTGGCGCTCTTGTCGTTTGGCGCTCTTGTCATTTGCGCTGATGTCGTTTGGCGCTGATGTCATGAGATCGCTTCATTCCTTCTCTACTACGGTCGTAGATAGCGGTGTTTATTGTAAAAATTTTGTTTATATTTTTCGGTTATTGACGAGGTGACTTGTAAGTAGCCGATTGGCCGATTCCTTGCAAAGATCCATTTTGGTATGCTTGGTATTTACCATCGCGAGCCGCCAAATATTTGTGCCGATAACAACTTGCTGACGTTGTTTCTGCTACTATGAACTAGAAGCGGCGTCGAAAACAGCTCGGTGAGTCACTCAGCAATTCAAACCCGACCATTAATAGCTTTTGATCTTTGCTTCAACGCTCTGTGTGTATTGCACCATGGAACACGTGTCTCTTTACTTATTTCACAATCCCGTGCCAGGCACTACAGTATCCGCTAGGTAAAGATAAGGACAAAACGATTAGCCTACAAGTGGAAGGAAATAGACGACATGAGACATGGTTGCGAAATGCGGAATCAGGAAATTTGATGGGGGCAAGGGATGCTGCAGGGAACGGGAAGCATTTCATGGGTCAGGGACAGTCGCATACTTGGGCAGCTCGGTTTTGAACCTGGGAGGAGAGCATTCATTGGTCGCAGTTTTCCATAGCTCCTTTGTCTTCTTAAGCACTTTATTCTGTCCTGGGGTTCCGGTAGTCCGCAAACTCCGGCGACTCCTCTGTTGCGCGGTTGTCCGTTGTTTCGACAGATATGCAACTGGATGAATCCGGGAATGGGAATAAGATGACTGGCGAGCTACGGTAGACCCGCGAGGTGCTGAACTTTCAGGGCGTTTCCGAGAGGCCCAGGAGGTCCGTCCTTCGCTACGGTTTCTGCGTGAGTCCATGCTGTAACGGGCGGTTGTTTGTGCCAGAAGGTCTATGAAGAACCACGTTTTCCGGATCTCCCGTTCTGTTCGGGGGTTCCGTTGTCGCCACTCGGTTCCGGCGGGTTTGGGGGCTTCTCCCAGCTGATGATTCGCTTCTTGCGTCGGAGCTTATGGACGAACGTCCCGGTGACGATGAAGAGTCGCGTTCCTGATTGGACGTAACGAGGATCTCTCCCATAGGGTGCTGAAGAGTCGAGAGGACATCCCGGAGGTCTACCATGTTGCTGATCGTGTCCTCGGAAACCTGCTTCAGGAGGACCGAAACCCTGATCATGTTCTCAGGGGCGCGAAGCATTTATTGGCGGTGTTTATCGTACTGCGCTTCTGTCTCCTGTCGAATTCGTGAACTCGTTTGAAAGATTGTTGAACAGGTCGACTCCTGCAGTGTTTGGGATGAGAGCCACACTGATTTTATTGTAATGTGCGGGCATCTTATACAAATTTTTGAAGATACTACAGACTACATCTAGCAGACACTCCTGGGGAACAAATGACAGGGAAGGAAAGCTAGAGAAACCGCCGTAGAAGGCCTCTGATCAGGACTTGGAGAATCTTGGCGTAGATGAGGAGGAGAGAAAACACAATGATGACAATTACATACGGGAATAAGTGCAGGAATAAAAAGAACGTCGAAAGGGGGGGGGGAATGCTAAGATAGATTTTCAAATCATCGGGCCTGGTCTTCTCGTTTGGCGGCGTTGAACATCTCTAATGACTGCGATGTGAGGGTTCGGGCAGCGCTTGGGTGGTGGTTGAGACGAGTGGTGGACGATTGAATGTCGAGAAGTAGGCTCTCGTTAGTCCAAGGAGAACCGGCCATGGATCGACGTGATGACTCGGATTCGCGAGGGTTCGACTCCAGTGGGCTCCTGGATCGTGGACTTTGAGGCGGGACAATGCGGTCGATTCTCGGCGGCGCCATGGCTTCTAGACTGACGACTGATTGTCGAGCTTGCCGCTACCTCTCGTCGTCGTCGCTTGAGTGCATCTGCTACAAGGATAACAAACCATATTGGCCCCAGAACTATGGTGGTTCAGTGGTAGGAAGCTCGCCTGCCACGCGGGCGGACCGGGTTCGTTTCCCGGTCGCAGGAACACTCTTCGAGACAGGGCCAATGGGGTCTAAGAGGGCAAATGTCTCCAATCTGTTCGTCGATTTTGTTAAATCCGTCAGTTGCGAGCTGTATGAGTTGTGGATTGTCCGGTTGAATTGAGAACTACTAAGATCATCCGGCTCAATTCCGTGAGCTTCCGATGATTCCGGAATTATGTGCTGGCAAGCGCAGCATCCGGTGGCGCTCTGAGGACGGCTGCATTCCCAATTTTCAACGAACTGCTTATCAATTTAGCAGGTGGACAAGCAATTTTCGACGGTGATTTCTCCATGTCCAAACCACTCTCACATCGACCGAGTGCAATGAAGGATTTCTTCCCGTCGTGAAAGTTCGAAATTTGCCCAAGTTTGCATTTGAAACCTAATGTGAATTTCGTGAAACTCAATAAAATCGATGGAATCCAGCGGGAAAAAATTCCGCATCGGCACTGTTTCAACGAACGCCCGCTTACAATAACGGCGGGTCAAGCATTCGTTTCACTTTCGCCGCTTTGTTTTTGGGATGCGCAAACTCGTTTCGGAAGCAGTTTGTGGAGGGAAAAAGTGTACGCTGAAGCGAGACGTTGCGCAACAGGAAAGCACGAAGAGGTGGGGTTCTTGTTTTGAGCCGTATTTAAGCTGTTCCCGACAAGTTCAACTCACAACTCAGTTCAGCACTTCCATTCCTCCCTCGGGTTCTCCAGCGGCGAACGCGCCGGTGGAACACTCGCACTCGGCGGTCTCGAATTCGCGGATTCTTCGCTTAAAGTCTCATTAATCTTGGCTTTTTCTTTTTCAGGAGCGATGGATTTCCAGAAACCGTCGCCAGAAGGCAAACGCTCGATGCGCAAGTCGGCTTTCGTCGCGATTGTCCTCTCGACCGCCGCCATCACCGCCTGCTTGGTCACCTTCCCGCTCATCTTCAACTATGTGCAGACCCTTGAGTCTCACGTGCAGATCGAGCTTGACTTCTGCAAGGCCCGCGCCCGCGACATGTGGAAGGAGATGCTCGAGATGCAGGTTGGAAGCGACAAGCCCACGTCCGCCCGCGTCGCTCGCGCCGCCGTCATGACCCCTGACATGAAGGAGTTCGCCGTGAACCGCGAACGCACCCGTCGTCAGAGCGCCGCCGGATGCTGCGCTTGCCAGCGCGGAGCCCCCGGAGCTCCCGGAACTCCCGGAACTGACGGATCTGACGGAATCGACGGACAGGTCGGAGACATCGGACCTCCTGGACCCCCTGCTCCCTTCAACGAGCACATCTTTGGACAGTATCCCGAACAGTGCCCCTGCGACGCCCCTGTCGGACCCCAAGGACCTCGTGAGTTTCTGATTTGACCAACTTGTCTGAACGTTTCGAATTTCAGCCGGCAACCGCGGACAGCCCGGACCTCCCGGAGACAACGGAACTCCCGGACAGAACGGTGGACCCGGAGAACCTGGACCTCAGGGACCTCCTGGCGAAAACGGCCGCCCTGGACAGCCCGGACCCCGCGGAAACCCCGGATCTCCCGGAGAACAGCGTCCCGGAAGCGAAGGACCCCCTGGACCTCCCGGAAACGCTGGACGCCCTGGAAGCCCTGGACCTCGTGGACCCCCCGGAGCCCGTAAGCCATCTCATCCACATTCCTCGATTCATTCAAACCTATTTCAGCCGGAAACGACGGACAGCCCGGAAACCAGGGAGAAAGCGGACCTCCCGGAAACCCTGGACAGCCCGGAAACCCCGGACAGAACGGCGGACCTGGTCCTCAGGGAGACGAAGGAGCCAAGGGACACTGCGACCACTGTCCTCCTCCCAGACTCGCTTCGGGTTATTAAACCTAAATCTCTTTCTACGAACGCGATCCAAGCGATCATCTTCTGCTTCTTTTGTAATTTTCAATCTTGTAAACTTTTCTAGTAAGTTAAGAAGTAAAGAGACTGCAAGCATCCACTTGTCCACGTTGCACAGCGATCACAGAAAAGCGATAAAACCAGCCCCATTCTCCAATCTCAAAGATGAGCGTTCAAAATTGAGTGAGTCACAATTTGGCTCAGGAATACACCAGTGGGAGTGCCAGCCTAATCAGCAGCTCAAACCCAAAAAGCGGAAATCAAGAGCTACGGCTCTAGGATTGAGTTTCGATGTGTTTCATTGTGCTTTCGATTGAGCACATACGTGGACTCCAAACAAGCCACGCTAAACGGACGCCAAGCCCGTCGCCAACTTGTAAACTTGTGACAAACTCTAGAAAATAATAGCCAAGCTTGGGAAACGGCGTCCGATCCTTGGAAACTGTGGACAAGCTCATGGCTGACCTAAAAACCAATGACCGTGCTTGGAAAGCGAGCTACGGGTTACGAAAAGCATGGAAGACGGCGGCCGAGCCAGAAAAATCAGAAACTTAGTCCACCACAGCTGCACCCGCCATTTCTCCAACTCGGCTACCATTTCCTAGGCTTGTCCGCCGTTCGGGCCAACGTTTAGTGTGGTCCACTACAAGCTTCCTCAAAAACTAGTTTTATCAAGGTTTGGTACCCCTTCTAATATACACGTCTGGAGATTCTGATATGTACCGACTTGGTTGAGCTTCGGATTCTTGAGCAAGGAGAATATTGAGAGCAGACTGATCATACCGATGACAGTTGGAGTATACGTTGCTGTCCTCGTTCTAAGAATTCTAGTTTAAATCGGTTAAACTTGCCTAAACCTACATTTGAGCACAATATCCTCGACCCAAGCGGCGCCATGCAATCTTTGATTAACGAGCAGTGGACGATTTTTCTGAGAATCTGAGTTTTGACTTCGGCTGTGCTTACCCATAACGTTGGGCTAGCGTTGTGCATAACGGCCTGTTTTGCCTAAAGTGACAGATTAGAAATGGATATTTTGAGGCTGCTAACCTGGGTGGTAGTGAGGTTGAAGTACGGATACATGAGAGGGTTTGTGGCTTGGAATATGGAGTGGACGGTTTTGCGGAATAGGCTTACGCCTAGGTGGTTCTCGGAGAGCGCCTCGTCGATTAGGTTCTGAACGATGATCAATAAAGTTTGGGACCATTTCTAGGTTAGAAGTCACACCCAAACCCAAGCGAGCATACACCAGAGGCAAGCCTGTAGCCTCTATCCATGAGTCTATGAAACACAGGGCTTGTAGGACTGGGTCCAGCAGTGAAATATAGGAGTAGGGTAGCTGTTGCAAGACCCAGTTGGTTCCAAGCTTTGCTGTACTCAATTCCAACAATTGTGCAAACGCACCTTAAACGGAGTCTTCGAAATCGAGTCCACTCTAGCCGACGAGTCCCCATAGAACACTAGCGGACTCTCCTTCAGCATCTCTGCCACAATCAAATGTTTCCACCGATACTCCATCAGCTTCCGCACGAATCTCGGATAAATAGAAAAATCGAACTTTCGAAATTCAACTTTTGGACAGTCCTTCCTCATCCTGGCGATCATATACGGACTAACGTCTCCTAGCGTATAGATCACCAAGCGCCATCTTGGCCACTTTTTCAACTCTGGATGTGTCTCAAAGTGGTGGCAAAAGAGTCTATAACGCATTCATGAAATAGTGGAACGTCTCGTCTCGCTAACCTCTCTTCTTTTGCGTGGTTGTATGAGAAGGCACCGACAATTACGAGGTCTTCATAGGAAACGTTGGTCTTGGGGGACACGTATTGAGGATTGGTGAGATCGAGATAGCTGAGAACCGCATTAATGTCAAAGTTGGGATCAGTTTGGGAGAAGACTTCAATCCAATCGATGTTTGAGCAAAGAATCAGGAGAAAGATGAAGGTGGCTATGTAGTAAGGTGTCGCCGATGACCTGAAACGGCTTAATTAGGTTGCGATTTTCAACAATGAAACCGACCAATGTTAAATCGCACCATAAAAAACGTCACAAAAATAATTTCCTTAAAGGCTTCGAACTCGCGGTCAGAAAACACTATAGACGGAAGCGTTCCCGCATTGACCATACAATCGCTGCAGCCATCAATAAAAGAAGAGCCCTAGTATGTATGGTTTTACTGTTAGAAATTGCAGTTCTGCACGCGGTAGGATTTTTCGTGCTAGTTTTAAGCTGTGTTTTTGTGTTTTAAGCTATTGTTTGACCCTTCCCGCATGGAACCTAACTATAGGTCTACACGGCTTAAAGTTTCGATGACCTCATCACTTGTCGGAACATCAGTTAAAGCTAGTAACAAGTCACAAGCTCAATTTTCGTTATTCCATTACGAAAAAATTAGAGATTTAAGATTTGAAATCTACTTATAATGTAATTTTTATCTGATTTTTGCGTAACCGCTGTCTCCTGCAATTAGCCTTCAAAAGCAGCATTCCACAATTCTAAAATTTGCACTCACTTGCGCAACGATTTTTTTTCTGGAATTGCGTCTCACTGGAACACACAAACAAGTTTCCCTTAAAAAAATCAACGCCGCAACTCGCGCGGAATCTCACCACTCCCAACAAACACCGCAAGATGGTTTGAGGGGCTAATTTCAATCAATACCCGTCCGATTATAGCCATAAGTTACCCCACACCACGTACCTGTCGACTGAACACCGGATCCTAAGTAAACGTCGCATGGCGAGAACCGTCTCGGCTATCGCAGCATCGACGACACATCAAATGGTAGATACGGCGTCGCCTTGAACCGCCGCTTCCCGCAGTTTATTCGTTTAGCCCAGCGTCCACCACGACGGAGCAACGCTGCTTGTTAGTTGTAGCACGCCGTCGTCGCGCGAGGAAGGGTGACGAGAGCGCGACGAGGGAGCGGGTGTTTGTCTATGGATTCTCGGTGCAGTCGGCGGTGATATTTGCATCCGAATGAATTTGTTTTTGTTGTTTGAAGGAACGCAGACTTGTGCGTCAGAGGGCCATTTTATGTGTGATCAAGAGACAGGAAGTAAGAAAGTCCATATTGGGAGTCGGTCATCGTGTTTTTGGTCACAGTTTGCCTTTTGCGTCTGGGAACTAATCAGAATCCAATCCATCTTTAGGAGCCGGCCTGTCAGACATAGCCGAAAAGTCGAAAGCAAGATCTTTCCTTGTCGGTAGCTCCTAGAAATTTTTTGTAGAAAACGTCTGAAATGGTTTCTGACGGAGGCTTGTTTTTTGTCTAAAGCAACATGAAAGCTACAGCACAAGCTTACTAACTGTGCTTTCTTTTAACATAGTGCAGGCTAGCGGTTGCGCAATCTGAACAATTAGAACTTGATGACGACGATCTCGTTGCCTATTGGACTTGCAGAGTGGGATTCACCCCATGACATCTAATGCTACATCATAAAGATCCGCGGAGAAGTGATAATAGAGAAGACAGATCGGTCACTAAGGTGACGTGGTGTCGGAAAGGTACCTTATGATGTCATTACGGAGCAGCAGTGCGGCCCTTGTTGAGCAAGCCAACATTGAATTTATGACCGCACATTAGTTATGCTCATCAACAATCATTATCTACACAGGCATTGTGATTGTGTCAATCTCTATCGTGGGCTGCACAAAGAAACACAAGTCCGATGGGCTCTTTGAAGGTGCAACTTGAAGCTTATAATAATATCGCCTAGGTTCTTTGTGCAGGTTAAGAAGATGGTACATAAAAATCTCACCATAGAAGGAAAGGTGTCGGTCAACAACTTGCAAAATCTTCCTTTTGGCTCCTCTCTTTCGGTCAGAAATGCCGGTCTTGTGGTAGACCCAGAGGTGTTAACCGTGCTAGCCTTCTAGCTTTCAAGAATACAAAGAGAATTGTCCAGGAATATATCAAAAGTGGATTACAAGAATTAAGATGAAAGAGGTCGAACACGAGACCAAAGAGCACAAAAGGGTGACTTGCTGGCTTGTCGAACTGTTTGTCCCTTTACCTGCGTATTCCCTGAACTATCCCTTAATAGAAACCTTTACATTCATCTATCGATTGCTATTTTTGGGAAAGCAGAGCACATACCAAATGACAGAAAATAACAAGGGTGCACGTGGAGTACTTGGACATCTTCCAAAATACAGAGAGTGCACTTTTATCGATTTGATAGATTTCTTGTTTTCGTGTTAGTCGAGTTGCACCCTTGATGCTGCTGCAAGTGCTCTTTGTTCGCAGACGTCTCAAAATCGTTGTCTTCGTCTGATTGAGACTGAGATGGTTTTGCTAACGCTGGAATTCCATGATTGTTGATAGATACCCAGGGGATCCGGGGAGCAGAGAGGAGCTGCCGGAACCCCTGGACGACCCGGAGGATAGCAAGACGTCATGGAGCTCTTCTCCCAGACTCACAGCAGGGCTGTACAGGAATCACGACTGATTCTGGGTTTGAGCACCTTATGGAGTTGCAGCTTGAAGCTTATCCATGTATATACTGCCTCATTTTCTTGTACATGCTTGAAATGACTTCAACAAGCAACCACAAAATACCATGATTAAGCGACGGGCTTGGATCACACATCTCCTACAGTAGTTCGCCACCCGGCGATACTTAAAACTAGTCTTTCGTGCTCCAGTTTATCTTGTCTTTCGAAGAACCGTGGCATTTCTCAAGCCTGCACCGAATTTTTTTTGAACAGTTTGTTGTTTTACTACTTTAATCCCCACTCGCCCCGCTGCGGCCCAAAAGTATTTACGAATTCGCATGCCTATTTGTTGTTTTTCGTTCCAGCTGCACCGACGTCGGAACGGCGCCAAAAAGGACACGAAAACAACATGATTTTTTGTGTGCTCATAGCGTGGTGACTTCTGTTTTGCACGGAGAGGAGAGTCAGTGGTGGAAGTGATGGCGGTCGACCGTTGTCGAGTGATCGCTGTCAACTGTGAGTGCACGCAGGGGAGAACGTTGTTTTGGCAGAATTTGGCAAAAGTGCGTACTGTTACTCTTCTTTCTGCGCCGTTGAGGAACTATTGTAAGAGTTGAGCCTGGCGGTTATCCGATTTGTGGATTTTTGAAATGCATTTACATGGGTTACGTTTGCGTTTGTTTGGAGCTGGTCGGCCTCCCGGGATCTGTGGAGTGGCGATCATGAATGTGAGGCACTGACTTATGGTCTAGGTAAACTATGGTCGCCAGAAAATGAGCATCTGTGCGCTGCTCTAAACTGTAAATTGGGCACTCGCCGGTTCTGCTGCTTTGACCCAAACTTAGCAAACCTGAAAACCGGAAGTTGGCTGCTGCTTGAACATGAGAATGCGAGAGATGGCCGAGAAGCCATGGGCTAGAAATCTGAATTTCTTCTTTTTCTGTGCTGCAATTCTCAGACAATGCTCAATATTTTCAGCTAGAAATCGCCAGAAGTCAAGTGCTGATTGACTCGAGCCGTTAGATGGTTCTTTGTCACCGGATCCGTCCAAAACATGATGAAACATTTCGCTCCAAAAACCCGTTTTGACCCACACTTTCAAGTGGTTCAGTCCTCTCCTTGATTCTCCCAAGGCCTCATCCACGTCCGCTAAGCTGTTGCTGTCTTCCCGCCATCCCTTTCCACTTTCCACTCTCCTTCTCCTCTTCTTCACCCAAATCAGCGACAGCAAAGGCCGCCGCCGAGGGGAGAGCGGCGAGCGAAATTGTTAAATTCAACCCTGGGTGCTCGAAAAAGTTTTTTGTTTCGATCGTTTTCAGCATTGGCAGCCGCAACGCGTCGTCCAGCAACTGGCGAGTGGGTCTTCCTGTCCGTCCGCGCTCGTTTGTGTGTGTTTCGTTCGGGAGGCTTTTTCACGAAAAACGATCATCACCCGCCACCGCCGCCGCGGTCGTGTATTGCTGGGCAGAAAACGGAAGAAGTGGCGAATTGTTGAATTTTTGATGGTGCGACAGATAGCGGAAACGATCGCTCGATTGTCTCTTGAGTTGGTTTACCGGGGAGAGAAGATCTTCGAGGTCGGCTGTCATAGGGAGTACCGGCGAAACCGGGTCTCTTGAGTCTAAGTTGCAAGGCTTTTAAAGTTTAGTTTACCTTTTTTGGAGAGCTACATTCTTATTTTGGTGTTCAGAGCAATTTTAGCATTTCCTTATGTGGTAGGAACGTGGATATATGATTGCTTTTGCCAAATTGGGACTTGTTCGGATGGACTTTTATAGGCATGCATGCGGCTCGGATCATTTCGTTGGCTGAAATCTGGTCTCCGTTGGTCGACAGAAAGCAAAACTTGTCGGACAACCCTCTGGGAGCAAATCTAGTCACGACAGGTGTGAGCGCCGTGCCGACTTTGAATCTGGCTTTCATGAGCCTTCCATGTGCAAGTTAAACACCCGACAGGAAAAATATTTAGACCAAACCATTAAATGCGCTCCTGCCAGAAGACTCAATCATTATATGTGGTTCCTGACCAGTAAATATCTATGCAGTAGCGGCTCAGCAAAAAGTGAAGTTCAGCTATCATGAAGATTGGGTCCGGGCCATTTGAACTTTTGCCCGATGTCGCTGTTTTGGTGAGCGCAGCCCATATTCTTTAGTTCTCCTGTTCAAACGACTCCATCTTTGACCCATGAGAACCTTGACTCCTCTAGCACAGTGATTTCCTGAGAATCAAATCCAAAACAAGTTTTTTGCCGATGAATCACGTAATAGAAATGTTGTCTTGTGTCTGTCACCTCCCAAAATCTTGGTCCTCCTGAATCTTGTTTCCCATAAGAAGTTCCCACAAGAACCGGGAAGAGCAATTTCTCAATTGCTACATTTTTTACCACTTCGAGTGGTTTTTTCTCCGTCGATCCCACTGCGACGCAACCTTGACTTTTTTGAGCGCACACGTAAGTGAGCAGCGAATCAAAATATTTTGAACGCGAAAATACTGGGAAGAAAATTAAGGCGATTTTCGCCGTTCTTTCGCTGGAATGACGTTCTCGGAACGATGCGTCAGGGGAAATTTTCTGCGAATAACAAATTATGATTGCATTTAATATCGTTTCGTGCGTTGGTTTTGTGGGGTGTCGGCTGGGGGAAGATGTTCTTTTGAGGGGCTCGCTGAACAGTGATTAAAATGGGAAACAATACGACTCGGGCTACCTCGAAAGTTGGCCTACGATGGAGGAGACAAAGTTGGCCCAAGGCGATGAGTTTGCATATAGTCCCTAGTCGAATTAGTGGGGTCCTGTAGAATGGCTTGTATTCCATCCCTTGTGTCAGAATTTCTACTTATAGAAACTGCATAATCTTGTTTTGTTTATCTTTCAATCCCGCGCTCGTGTGGCTTCCAATCCAAATTGAGAACACGCCTAATTCAACGAAACTGTTGACTCAATCCTCAGACGTCCCGAAACGATCGACACATATGCCAACAAGTCCCCTTGGATGCGTCCCTACTTCACACCCCACTTTCACACTTTCATTTAGCACCCAGAGTTGAAACTCAATTGTGAGCCCAACCTCTGCGCATGTTTATCATTATTACCCTGCCATCGACCGGGGTCGACTCCCTTCCGCGGAGCTCTCTCAGAGTCTCATGTCCAGACGTGGTCAGTTCCCTTCGTTGCTTATTGACATTTCGACGTTTTCCGGACTCTGACTTTTTGCTGTTCCCCTAACTCCCCCTGAATTCAATTTTTTAAATCCACGGTTTAGCTCCAAGTGGCACCGAACCGCTTCTGGCCTAATTCCAGGTGGCGCATCTTATGGTCGGTTATAGAAATATTATAGCTAAACTGCTTTTTCGCTCTGTGACTCGTTGCTTTTCTGCAACAGGGACCGGGGTTGGCGCATTTTGAGGAGCGAAGGGACGTGGTTAGGGAAGAGAGAAGCCCGGCTGAGGGGGTTCTCGTCTTCTGCAGTGTTTGGTCGGTTGCCGACGAAGTCGCGACGCTTTTCTCTGCGTTGGGTGAATGAAAGAGGGGGCTGGGGAGAAGAAGGGGATGCAAGAAAACGAAAGCAGCCGCAAAATCGAGGCGAGGGTGCCAAGGCGAGCGATCGAGCGGGTTGTGTTGCGACGACGATGGCCGAGGACCGCGCGCGGGAGAGGAAAACGAGGCGCCGCAGCGGCAACGCCGCGCCATCATTGCCAGCAACAAGGCGAGCAAGCGGCGGCGGCAACGGCGGCGACGGCGACGTCGTGGAAAGAGCGCCGTGCTCTTTCCGACAAGAAGCGCCAACTCTCGTAGTCGCGAGGGAACCGTCCGTCGATGGTCGGCAACGGCGCGACGTACCCAGGAACGCGACAATGTGATTAGCGCGGCATGCGACATTGTGTTTCGGGTACAATCGAGTTCTTTCGGACAGGTGCAGGCTTGAGGAGAATAGACTGAGTGCGTTTTTATGACCTTGCTAGCGCTGATTTGCATCGTATTCGAAACCTTTAGGCAATTATTTCAATCCCGAAATGGTAGAATATGCTACGGTAATAGCACGTCGAAACAGATCTGTTCGAAGCGGCAGTTTTCTAATTACGGCCTTGTTTTTATGGGTTAGAGCCGGCGATGTTTTCATAACAACCGCGATATCCACTAAACGCAGAAATGCTTTAATCTTTCGGCTTATTAGATTCAAGCGGCTGGCCTGCATGCCTGCGAATTTCAGAATTCTGACCATCCTTACAAGTTTCAACTTTTAAAATAGGGACCGAAAGAACCCTCAAAAGACACCCGTAACAGATCCACCCCATGCGACACCCAATTACCGCCTCGTCGTCTCCAACCCGGGCGTCACGGTCGATTTAAGGTCACATTGAACCTTGTCTCAATGTCTGCTCGTCGTGACATTGTTGTCTATGTTGCGAGGAGCAGCAGCCTTCAACCGTGCTCAGCTAAAAGTTTCGAATCCGCCGCGCCCAACCGAAAATGCCGCTTTTTTGGGCCGGGCGCGCTTCGCCCAAAAACGCGCCAATTCGCTCTAAACTTGACGTCGTATCGGCGGCGACTATTGATCGAGTTAGGTTATTAGCATAAATGTTCTACATATATCTTGATTGGCATCTGACACCGCTGCACCGGCGATATTCCTGTTCTGCCGTGTCGGGAGCCGCATTGTGTTGTAACCCCACGGACGCCGCCACTACCGGTTCGCACATATTTCCCTCGCTCTCGACTTTGGATTCTCGGTGCTACTGCTCCCTCCGTTGTATATGTTACTTGTCTGTTGTGTTTGAAAGGTGACACCAGGCGAAGATCTCCTCGGAGTTCGTCTCTATTAGCTTGGGGGCGGTGGGGAGTCTAGGTGTAGGTCAGTTGGGACTTATTCCGGAGCTGGTGTATTTAGGACTAGTAATTTGAGACTTGTTTAGGTTTGGCCCTAAGGCTTTAGTGACTCCTCTCTCTGTTGCTTGTTCAGGTAATGGCTGATGAGATATGGCCGGATGTGAGGGTCAGACCACTGGCGACGCCTGTCCGAATAGAATACTGTAGGACCAATGCAGACAAAATTTAAGAACTAGAATGTGGGACGGTAATCCGAGTCAGAAAACGTGCGTTTGGAAAGGTGTGAAGTTGACAACAACAGCGAACGTGAGAAGGGGAACGACGATGTTGCCCATGAGTCGCAAGGTGACAAAGAAGCGCGCGAAAGTTGAGCGGCGTTCCAGAGCAGCGAAGAAAGCGGAGGAGAGGACGTACCTGAGTACAACAGTCCAAAGTGTTGTTTTCTGCTCGCCTTCCTTGTTTTGCTTGTTTATCTCTCTTCTCCAACAACCGCCACGACCACCACCACTACCACCATCACTCGCTCTCCCGCTAAACGCGCCGCGCACGCATCGTTGTCGTCCTCGCCGGTTGTCTGTCGTTGCCGGTACAGAGTTCAGGGCATCATCTCGCTCGCTCGCAGCGGCGGTGCTCCTCTCTCTTCGCTGCTCGCAGTGTGTCTCCGTCGTGCGTTCCGTGTCCAACGACGCCAACACCAACGCCACATTCGATCGTCTCCCTATGCTCCGCGGCAAGGCAACGACGATAGGCTTTGGGCTCGCTCGGTTGTGGCGTCGTGCTGCTGCTGGTGGTCGGCCTCCGTCCTCGTCATCGTATCTTCTCTTCGGCGCGCTCGGTTCGCACACCCACTCACTCACCACCAGCACCACCGACTCGGGGCTGATTCGGTGTGTCCGTTGCGCGAGGAGCTCCAGATGGCACACGGAGAGGGGAAGGAGTCCTCCTTCGGGGTCACAGAGGGCCAGTCTTTGGGCCTAGCGACTGCTTAGGTCTACCGCCATTCGGCTTGGACTGTTTCGGTTAGGCAGCGCTCGCTGAGGGTCACCACCACGGAGTTTTAGTTTGCAAGTGGGTGCAGGCAGCACAACTGACAGGTGCACCAGTCCTCTTATACCTGCTGGTCATCGCGTTGTAATAGCCCCCCGCCTGGCCGCCGGACATTTTTTGTTTTACGTTATGGGTCTAGCGGTCTGACGAATCGAATCGATCAGGTGGGCACTGTCTGCGGGCTCTGTTTTTGTAGGTTCCCCTGTCTGTCTGATTGTTATTTTTGGCGGCTAACTGTTTACAGTCGTGTAGGCATTTCAACAAGGTTCGATTCTTGCCGCGATGGAGCAAATATCGAACGTTCGGTTGGGAGTGAATTTTTTTTTTTCGCCGAAAAACCGTGGAGTTTTTTTCGTGGATCGGCTGTTCTTGTGCCTGCGTACAAACGTGCGGAACGCGAGATATTTCAACCTGTTGTTTACAAATACCGATTTGCCCTTTTTTCAGCCGCCTGGTAACATCAAAAAGTCGTGCGTAACAACATGGCCGACAGTAAGAACGAGGTGAGTTGTTGTGGATACTATGTTCAGACCTATAATTCTGCGTTTTGTTCAGAAACAAGAAGGCGAGCAAAGGAAGGAAGAACAGAAGCCGGCGGAGGAAACCACCGAGAAGCTGAACGATGAGAACCACATCGACGGCAAGAAGATCGTCGCCCGCGGAGTGGCCGGAACCGTGAAATGGTTCAACGTCAAGAATGGTGAGTGCCAGAAGCGGGAAAGTGTTTTGTGGTCGTTTGTGGGTATTGCCTCACAGCTGACTGATTGCTCGGAGCGGCTCCTTTGACCTGTATTAACGCCGCTGATAACTGATAAGCGTTGCTCGCTGCTATTTACCGTCTAGACAATAACAGCGCGTTGGGTTCTCGTTGAGACCGAAGATCGCAGCAGCGGAATGGAAAATCGCCGTTGTGGTAACAAGGAGATGGCGGACAGAACAGTGGAAATCCCATGATTCATATCCCGAAATTATTATAATTAACAAGACGTGGCCATGTGGCTGCTCCGGTGCCATTTCCCGATTAATAACGCTAATTTGCTGATACACCTGCCTGCCGCGCGATACCAATAAGCCCTAAATTTAGGTAATGATTGCTATTCCGTTCTGTCGCGGCGCCTAATCCCTTATGGTCCACCGGCTTGCTCAAATTACCTCATTTGCAAGGCTTGACCCAGGTCGCCGCGTGAGCAAGATTTATCCCTAATTGGGTCGAGATTCAGGGTGTCGCTGAAAGAGGGGAGCATGCAATAATGACAAGTTATCGCAAGTGACCAAATCCTCATTTTCAGGATACGGTTTCATCAGCAGGGCGGATCGCGAAGAAGACATTTTCGTCCATCAGACCGCGATCACCAAGAACAACCCTGAGAAGTACTTCCGATCGCTCGGCGATGAAGAACAAGTCGAGTTCGACGTCGTCGAGGGCATGAAGGGCTTGGAAGCCGTCAATGTCACCGGACCCAACGGCGCCAACGTGCAAGGATCGAAGTACGCCGGCCCCAAGGCTTTCGGCCGTGGGCGTCGTGGACGTGGATTCCGTCGTTACTACGGATACCGTTACAACCGTCGCTCCGAAGGTGGCGAGGGAGAGGAAGGTGGTGAAGGCGTCGTCGAAGGAGAAGAAGTGAGTATTTATGTCGTATCTGGAAGCATATGGGAATATTTTGGGTTTTATTTAGAAAGTAGTTGGGTCTACTAACTGACATCGTAAGTGACAGAAAACTTATCTGCGTTCAAGCGTATGTATATAGGTATAAGAGTAGGGCCATTGTATGGCGAGCTCTAAAACGGGGATGTGATAGTGGGAGGTCTACAAACGTGATCGTAACTAATTCTGTTCCAGGGCCAACGCCGAGGTGGATTCCGAGGAGGTTTCCGAGGTCGACGAGGAGGTCGCGGTTTCCGAGGAGGATTCCGCAGGGGAGGACGCGGTCGTCGCGGACCCCGTGAAGGCGAAGAAGGCGGAGAGCATGAAGGTGAACACCACGAACATCACGAAGAAGAACACCAAGGTGAAGGCGGAGAAGGCGGTGAAGGACGAAAGGGAGGTCGTGGAAACCGCGGCGGACGCGGAGGCCGAAACCGTGGACGAGGTATAAATGCTCGACTTTTTTAGTTTCTAATTCTGTCTTTTCCAGGACCTCGCCGCGGAGGAAGCCAAGAAGGTGATAAGGAGAGTCCAGCGGCCGAAGGCGGCGAACAACCCAAGGCCGACGCTTAAACCACTTTAATCGGGCCTCGCATGTCAACTGCCAGCGCCACGCTTCACACTTATCAACCGTGTGATTGTATTCCATTGTTTTCTTTTTCGATATTGTCAGTCCTCGATTCCCTTTTGCTTGTCGTGCTTGGTTGACCACGGTCTCATTCTACACTAATACAAAAGGATATCATCATGTTCCCCTCGTTTTTTGATTCGTTATGACCAACTGTTCCCACCATTCGTAAATGAAAAAAAACTGAAAAGTTTCATCGTAATACCGCGTAACAATTGTGATAAACCGTAGCAAAAAGCCCAAACATTTCAATTTTGTCATCTCCCAGTTTTGCCACTCGCTCCTCATCCAAATTTCTGCAAATTGACATTGACCTGTTGTCCTGTCTACTGCGATGATCACCTCAACTCTACCTTGTTCGTTGACTCATTTTTGTAGTGATTTGATCAATACGTCCATCTCAAGTTTGTCCCAAACATCAAAAACTGCTGCTCTCCGCACCTCCGCGATGATTTCCTCACGAGACACACTCTAGTTGATAGAAGAGAACATCGGATTCTTTCATGCGTTACGTGTGAAGCGCGTCTGATTCCATTAAAATCTCGACTACAATCTCCGAACGCTTATGTGTCCAAGTGCTAAACTAAACATGAATAAGCGCAGTCGTGTTGACGTGGGGACATGAGACATAAGACACCTCCGAAATTCGGTTGAATTTTGGCGGTTCACAGCATTCTCGTGAGCGTTGGAAGTCATTGGCTAAAGTCGGGAGCGCAGAGAAGCTATTCTGCTATAGCTGATCATGCCAGAATGTGATTTTGGAGCTCCTTTTAGCTGTTCCAGCTGTGATTGATAGAATGAGGCTGAATAAGAAATAAGTCCGTCTACGGGTGGCCATCTCGACCCGTCTAGAGCGCCAGCCAAACCGCCAGATAGGAGCAGCATCGCATCGGAAAGTAGATCGAATTTCGAACTTCGCCATGATAACACCGGGAGCTCTTTTCGGTTATTTCACAGATGCATGGCGATTTTGTTTATTTGGGGCCAGAAACTGTATACAGGGTGATCAATAAGTATGGAAGCTCATAAACGCGACTCGATCTCGGCAACCACACCACCAAGGATCGCGTGAAGTATATCATTTGAAAGAGGAGGAAATTCTGTACAAGAAAAATGTGTTTCTAACTTGGAACCACCTTTTTTAGTTTCAATGCAGGCTCAAAAATGATTTTGGAGAAATGTCGAAATGCGCGCAACTGCTAAAATTTTACGCACTAAAATTTCTAAAACGCTTTTTTAAGCTTGAAATGCAATGTTTTGGTGTTTGAGCGTTTGTAATTTGCGTTTCTAAGCATCAGAAAACATACAGTGCGCTTTGAGGCTACTTAAATTGACCTGTCTTGGGCTATCTGAAAATCAACTTAAGAAAAAGTTGATTTTTGAGAACCCGGACATGGTTTCTAAAATTCAGCATTTCTCCGCAATTTCTTTGCGCATAATAACACATTTTGGGTCTAATGTATAGCAAATGAAGTGTAGAACACAAATATACCACTTAAAACTTGTATAACTACAGAATACACAATTTAAATTTTAAGCGAATGTTTGCTTCCATACTTATTGATCACCCTGTAGATTTCGGCAGTGCGACGTGCGACAATCGCGCTGCTTTTCCCTGGTGCGACAATCGCGCTGACAGGTTTGCCGCACGTTCTGACGCATTTGCCGCACGTCTGACGCACGGTTGACGCAATGCCGCATGTGCGTCTCTCTGAGAAGTAATCCAACGGGTCCAACCCATTCTAAAGGCAATCTGCTCGAACTGAATACAACAATTTATGTAAAGCTAGGACTTAACATAACAATTCAACAGATATCTTTGAAGGGGGCCCCACCACTCCCCCTTCGCGGCGCTCCCCCAACCATCCCCAACGGAGTGCCTCCTAAACTAGCCAGGGCAGGCCTAGACGCGGTGGCTAAGGGCACGAATCTGCGCGAGAAGGTCGCCGGAAGGATCGAACTTCTCCACGAGTTCTTCAAGAGGATGGAGTAAGATTGCCATGGCTAGTTTAGGAGGCACTCCGTTGGGGATGGTTGGGGGAGCGCCGCGAAGGGGGAGTGGTGGGGCCCCCTTCAAAGATATCTGTTGAATTGTTATGTTAGGTCCTAGCTTTACATAAATTGTTGTATTCAGTTCGAGCAGATTGCCTTTAGAACCCTTTAGAATGGGTTGGACCCGTTGGATTACTTCTCAGAGAGACGCACATGCGGCATTGCGTCAACCGTGCGTCAGACGTGCGGCAAATGCGTCAGAACGTGCGGCAAACCCGTCAGCGCGATTGTCGCACCCACGAAAAGCAGCGCGATTGTCGCACTCCGTAGATTTCCCTTCTATCAGATGAGGTGGCTGTCCATACTTGAAAACACCTAAAGGGAAGTATTCGGGAACACTTCTAACCCGTTTTAAACGCACATTTCAACTCATCATATTTCTCAAACGGATCGAAGGGCGCCAGTTTCAAGCCTAATTGGGCACAGCCAGCACGGGCGTTTTCAAACGTCTTGGGTTCCATCACAAGTCGACAGCACTTCTCGAATACCAGCATTTCTGGAGGGCAGCACGAGGCATTCACTGAAACCTGTCCGAGGGCAATTATGCTGGGAAGTAGAAGCGCTTGAAATAAGGGATCCATAGGGAGACAAAAAGCGCTAGTGTTGCTTGGAGCCTTGTCAAGCACTTAGAGGAGGATGCGATGCTATTCTGCATGTGACTCAAAGTTGCCAGGAGATTTCATGTAAGAAAACTTGTGTGTTGCGCATTTTCGAGTCGTTGTGAATGTAGACAATGTTCATAATAAAGCAAAAGTTTCAATAAAGTTGGGTCAGTCACAACAATTTCGATCCACACACTGCGAAAGATAGCTACAGAGCCAAGCGACCACATGAAGAAGAGATCCGAGGATTAGCACATGGATTAGCAGGGTTCAGGCAGTTCTTGTTAGGTTCGGCTTTACAGAGATAGGGCATCTCATCGTGACACATTATCGACCTCTGGAATCCCAAGTGGTCGAAAAGCACGCCGTTCCGCTCAAAACCTTTCCAATCGCGAATCGTTTCGGCATTTTTTCGGATATCCATACGCATCGACTCCTCCCCATTTATCTCACCGTAGTCGAGCCAGAACTCGCGGAGATCTTCACCTGGCTTCTTCTCGTCAATTTTAGGTTGCGTGTGGTTGAATACACTTGGAAGGAGTTCGGAACTTCACGAAATTCCAAACGTACATTTCAGCCCGTCGTAATATTCGTTTTTGCAGAATCCAGCCAGTTTCGAGCCCGATTGGGCACATCCAATCCGAGCGTTCTCAAACGTCTTAGGTTCTATCACAAGTCGATAACACTTTCCAATCATAAGCATATCTGGAGGACAGCACGGGATGTCTTCTAAAGCTTAGCCAAAGGCAATCATGCTGAAGAGTAGACTCGTCCTACACAGTAGTTCCATAGCAAAGCTTTGGTGGAAGGCCTGTAATTCAGCTCACAGGGGAGTTTGTCCGTGGAGTTTGCAAAGCCAGTTTACGTGGGACGGGAGAAAGAGGCATTTGTCGCGCAGCAACAAAACAATCGTTTTAAATTCTTTTTGTTGCCGCGCTCTGGAAACTCCGATTTCCGAAAAGAATACGATGAATTTTCAAGTTTATTCTTCAACCATCTACCAACAATCAATATCTCGGCAAGTCCCTGAACTCCGCGATTAACCTCCTTCCGTACTTCCTACACCCTCCAAGCCCAAACAAATACCACTCCACACAGGTCTTCTCCCGTTCGAGGTCAAAACACTGATTGTGGAGCATATTGAAGAAGAACCTGCCCAGCATATTCCCCGTGGAAGAATTCGTCCTCTTGAGGCAGGAATAGAAGCGGAGATCACACTTGCAGTAGCTGACAGTATAGGGGAGATAGTTCCTGGCGCCGTATTTGAACTCCCCGGGCTTGATGAACATGGGACAGGAATCGTGTTGCCGGCAGCATTGATCTGTTTCCGACGTGGTGTGATAAGCGTGGTCAGCCTTGTGACCTGAACCACACCACTGTGTTCCGGGGAGAATCATCATGGAACGTTTTTGCCTATCTGGAAAGAAGGGAATATCGATTAGGACGCGATTAGCAGCCGCTTACTGTTCTTCGGAGCTCTACTTTGGTGTTTACACTTCGAGAAAACGCTGATAAACGGAGACTCGCCGACGTCGTCATCGGTCTCCACGTCATGGTCAGATGGGTCCAGGAGAGGAATACGTCGGGAGAGCTGAAACGAGGTACAAATAAAGTAGAAATCGGGCATGATTAAGCTTGAGATCAAAAACCAAAGTTTTTCACTTTTCACTTTCCTTATCTCTCCCCTGAAAACCCATCCACAAAAACCACCTAAAAACTCACCTCGTCAATATCAGTCACTTCCCAGCAATCGATTATCTCTCCGTCAAGAAGCTCCGACACGAAAAGTCGACTAAAATTCGTCGTCTCGTGGACTTCGAGCCCGTCGTCAAGGACTCTGACCTTCCGCGCGTACTTCGTCCCGTCCACAAAACTCTAAAATCGAAAACAATCGACTCATTTCTGGAAGAAACGACTCACTCACCAAAACAGTAGCCAACGCGAGCGCCGGAAAGAGCAACATAACACCGCCGTACGTCGACAAGCACTGCGGGCGCTTCTTCCCAGGCGACGATCTCCGCCCTTTCGTGATTAGAACGTCTTGGGTACAAGCTCTGAATTGTGATCACGCGGACTTTTTAACCCTATGATGATAATGTTCTTAGCGGCAAACAAACAAAAAATCAGGCCATTTCGATGATAAGGCGCAAGCGGTGGAACTTTCCTACTTCCTCAAACAGATCAAATAGAGTTTTATTCGCTATCTCAGAACATCTGCGTAATTATTAGAGATCGTCTTCGCTGGACACGAAACAACCGATGGAGGTGATGGCCTGACGTGGAACCAAATCTTGGAGATACCATTGGCCTTCCTCGCAATGCAGTGTCCTATCGACTCGTCCTGGTTCTCCCGGATTTTCTGATTGACCGAGGTGACCGTTCCACTGAAACGGAGGAAATTAGGCTAGTTATGGCAAGAATACGCTTACGAAGAAAGCCGTCTGGAGTGGATTCTCGAAGGGGTTGAGGCAAGTGAAGGTCCTGGTAAGGCACTGATCCCCTCCGGGTGTAATTTCGTCAAAATCGATCGCTTTGAAATTGCCATCTATCAATATGGTTATCTG
>KN167489.1:71045-90522 GCA_000757745.1 Steinernema scapterisci
CTATGCATTCCGCTTTCATAATGGGACTATTCACACCGTCATCGGTCAGGATCCACTGTTTCTTAGAGTTGCAGGTTAGCGTGCGCCGTACGGTCTTCGCTCCAGCGTCCGTAGATACTCCGAGGTCGCCGTTGTTCCACTAAAAATACGCGTTAAACAAGCACAGAATACTGCAACTTACAAAGATTATCGGATCTCTAGGATTGGGCAAATTGTTGATACATACGAAGGTTCGAGTTACACATCCAGCAGGAGAAGTTCCGGGGATGATCTCGTCGAAAGCCTTCCTGAATTCTCCAGCCACAGTTATGTCGATCACGTTGGGGTTGCAGCCCGTGCAATCTAGAATTAAAAGAATTAGCTATAAATGTGCTAGGTACAAGCTCGAACCTTTAGGAACCTCAGGCATAGGAGTCGGCCGAGTCGCAGTGCAGGCTACGCTGTGCCTAATTAGAAGACAGAAGACAGACGCCACAGTCGCAATAAACATACTTTCACTGCACTACGCGCACCGCAACAAGTAACTTTGCCTCCATTGTGACTGCGCCGTCGCGCCAGTCGCGCCGATTGAGGTCAAAAGGTTTTTTCCTAAAGGCGCGCAAATTGAAGAAGAAGTGATCATAAATTAAACTTTCGTTTGTGGGGGTTTCAACAAATTAGGATTATTGTGGGACCCCGATTTGGGGGCGATATTTTGGGTGTGCGGGGAGTGGGACGCGCGACATATTGGATATCCCTGACATGTCGATTTATAGCCTGCACTACACATGTTTCCTTTCTCTACCGGCCTCCCGAGTTTCTGCAGACGCCGCGATTCTAAGGATGCTTATTAACCCGGCCTGCTAAATCTTATGAATTCTAAAGATTAACATGCATCGGATTTTCCGGAAACGCGGCTTCGAGAGTCTCCAGGAACTGACGACTCACGCCCATTATGACGCTTGGGAAACAGAAACAGGAAATGATTTAATTAGGAAAACACAAGACGAAGAACAGGAGATACACGCGTGAAAAACGATATGGACGGTTTGGGTTATTCAAGCGACAGGAAGAGCGGAGTTCTAGGAGCCAAGTAAGTAATTGGGGCGACCGCTTAATCATCTCTGGAGTCGGTTTCGTCGGATTCTGGAATGAAAGTGCAAGGTTATTAGAATGCATTTAACGGGAAGCCGAAAATTGGCCTGGAACTAAAAACTGACCTCCCTGTTTGACGTGGACAATCAGCAGAACCGAGCTAATGAAGAGCATCGCGCCCATGGCGCCGCGGATCGCCGTGGAGTGGCGATTGTCCATCCAGGTGAGATTCGCGTAGCTCAGCATGATTGTGACGCAGTTGACGAAGATGAGCGAGTACCAGACGAGCGAAGAGGCCGGAGTTCCGCCGCCGGAAGGAGAAGTCTTAGGACCTTGCATCTCGGAAGCAGTAGGTTCCGGTGAGACGGAAGGGGAGTTCGCAGAACGGCGACGACGGCGGGACGCGATCTTAGACTGGATGGTAGCCATCTCTGAAATGTTGAAATCTTGGAGCTGAGGGGAGACGGCGACACACACGGGACTCCACGCTTAATCCTAATCCTCCAACTCTCGAAGACAATGATAAACACGGCTTTAAACAATCTTTAAATCCCAAGGAAAATCGCAAACCCCACCAGAGAATGACAAATCTCGAGAACCGCGGTGGTACGGAGCGAGTAACTCACGAGCGCCTAATAGCGTTAAGGCCGAATTTCAGTGGGGAGGCGATAATTACGTTCTCCGGTAATTGCATCTCTCGCCAATTAAAGATTGAGGATTCAGAAATCTCGCGTGTCACCGACGCGTGCGTGACAGTCCTGGGACTGCAATCCGGGGAACAACGTGACCGGACATAAACAAGCGCAAAGGGGGCTGCGCGGAGGAGACGCAAGCGGAAACTGAACAATAACTGCGGTTTCCAAAGGTCAAAAATCTCAAAAACTCAACAAACTCAAAAGCTTTCCCAAACATTCTTAAAAGTGCATTTCGTCTCAGACCATCCTCGAGCATCTCTCTTCATAACATGGAAACCAGAATGGAGAAGCCGCTCTTAAAAACGATGTTTTGATAAACTCTTTCTCCAAGAAGGAGCGAGTAAACACCGCAATGATGATAGAAAATTGTCAGAAACGCGAGAATGAAACGCCGCGCTTAGTGCAGGCAAACAAAACAAAAGCGCTAAAGGGCAAATTAATATTGGATTCGGCTCAAAACTACATTTCGTCTTTGGTCCACTTGGAAAGGTAAACATTGACCCGCAAAATAGGCGGGTTTCGGGAAGCAAACGGGGATAGAACTTTGTCCGAGATTTTGAAAAAAAAACAGATTTTGCATCTTCGATTCGAATTCGGGAGCAGTTGTTCCCAAAATGGGACAAGGTATGAGAGAATCCATAAGGCTACAATCCCTGAATATCCCCAGAAACGTTTCTAAAGCCGTCAGCTTGTACTTCCGAACAAAACCACCAATTATCGTTTTTGAAGCAAAAACGTGACAAAGCGGATCTACGCGTTCCTTCCGGTGACAGCTAATCGTCCGTTGACATGGAAAGCACTTGAGCCGGGAAGCAGGAAACCATAAATTAGCGCCGGAACGCTGTGTAAAGAGTTTAATTATCCGTTGTAAATGGTGTACGGACTCTTCCAGGAAACGAGCTTGGAATTGGGAGATTCTGCGCCTACACGATCAAGGAAAGTTGGAGATTCTGAGTCTATTATTCTGGTTTTCGAGTCTATTTATGACGAAAACGAATTACGAAAAGTCGACGAAAAGCTTTCAAAAACAAGGACAGGAAGGGGAGAAGTCCTGGGGTTGGACTTTCTACGCTTTAGGCGATCACATCACTTGGCTCAAAACGGAAAATAAGGCAGATGAATGAAAATCTCCATGGAGAGATTCGATTCAAGCGAACGATGATGTACTGGTGACAAACGACAAGCTCGAAAATCCTCCCTTTGGCAAAATGGTAGCCTAAACGGTTAAGATACACTGACGTCCAGATCTGGTTCTCACCTGAGAGAAACCAGGGAACCCTCCAGCTCCTCCAACCCGTGACCAAATCGATTAAACTCCCACTTAATTTGGCCCGCGAGATCGCGTGAGGCCCGCAATTATAACCGCCGACCAAAAAGGAGAAATTCAATTTTGGAGCGTAATCGTTGGCCTCTTTTTTCTCTAATTTTTTCACCAACTTTCAAGAGTAACCAAGACCAATCCAAAAGATTAAGAACGTCAGACAAATTCCGAGAATGTTTACCGAGCCTCCGCCGAAGGAGGCCTAAGGAGAAACGTCGCCAAACATCTTATGGCAACATCATCGCACGCTCACGAGTATTAAAACGTGCCAAGCAAGACGATGATGTTTGCGGACATCTAAATGAGAAATGTTTTCTAATGCCCGCAGAACCGCGTGGCCACACCTCCATCCGAGGAGCCCCTTTGAGGATAACGAACCAATTCAGAATCACACGTTCTCCTCCTGCTGCTGCAAAAGGTCTAATTACCAATTCCGAGGCCCATAACAACAAAATCAGGAGGAGAGCATTGATTGAACGGTGGGAAATTGAATCAGGCAGCAGTGAGGAAGAGGAAGGAGAGGGACCAGAGCAGAAAACACTCTGCAGGGGGTAAAATGGAGATTCTTGCTCGGGGCACGAGATTAGGAAGTGGAGATAATCCGGCGACGGAAAGGATGTGCTAATGGAAGAAGAAGGAGCATAAATGCACGCGGGAATTGCAAATGGAATTAAAATAATTCGTGTGTTCTGAGATTAATTTATACGTATGGAGGCTGGATGTTTCTTGAGTTTATCACGGAAGCAAACAGGGATTTGAAGGCCAGAATTGACGTTTGCAAGGCTTTTCTTTCTCCAAATAACTATTTCGCAAGAATACACAAACTGAATGCTCAAAAAGAGAACTTTCTGGCTTCGGTCGCAAGAACGAACCATGCTTGACACCTCGGAGACCATATTTTCGGCTTCCAGCAGATCCGACAATTTCGGGTGAAACGTGTTGTGGCGAAACCATCTGTGAGCTTGCATTAGGGTGTCATTCTGGAGTTCTCTGGGATCGTCATTCTCTGCCATACTTGAAAGGAAACTCAAAGCGTCCTCTCGCTCGTTGTCGGGAGCGTACGCCTCCTCCAGGAGACGAAATCGCTCCCGAAATGACATGCCAGAGCCAACTGATGCGCGTTCAATCTGTTCGGCCTGACCCAAACAGCCTTCATCGAGTCTCTGTACCATAACGTGCTTCTCCTGACGGACCAGTTCATTGTCCAAACGCTGGGTCTCTCTGACTACGCGCAAATACCCGTAGAACTGCTTCCGTTCTTCGTACTTCAATTTCAACATTGACCAATATTGCGGCTCTCGCAATCGAGTGTACTGCCAGTTAAGCTCCAGCGACTGTCTGTTTTGTTCTCTGCTCTGCTTCTGACTCTCGGCGATCTGATGACGGAGGTAACTGAGCTGCTGGAGTTCGGATCCAACGTCGATTTGAAGATGTGGTAGTTTGTCTGTGTTGAACTCAAGCCGATGATCTCGGTAATCCATCACTTGGGCGCCAAACAGTTTCGATCGTCTTCTGAATATTTTGTGCTTGAGTTTGTAAAGACGACGGCGTTTTACGTAGGCCGCGTACTGTTGGTAGTAGCGCTTCAGCTTGTTTCTCGTCTTCGTTTAGCTGACGCGATCAAAAAAATGGGAGGTGAAACGGGAGTTGCGAAACTCGTCCAACGGTGTAGCTGATCGCGTCTCCCGCGATCGATGCGCCGCTCACCGTCGGTAATGAATCAGCAGAACAAACAAACATCTCCAGGGTCTCGCGGCTTCAACTGCACTTGTCCTTTGATGTCGTTTTATACCGTTCTAAAGCTGGCATCTTAGAGTCCAGGCTGCGATTTCTGAACCCCAACAGAACTTTCCTAAAGGCAAAAAACAACCTTGAATCGACTCTCAAAAGCGCAATAAATTAATAGCCACTGGCGAAAACGTGTACATGAAGCCAGCTCCACTTGAGTGTAACCTAATAAAAGTCGCTATAAATCGTGCCAAAAATGCTCACGCATATATTTCAATCTTTAAGTAATCACTTTGACTGCTTGGCCAAATCACGTCTTCCATGAGAGGTAAAGGTCGCCACAAAAACGTGTTTTCTGAAAATACAAAAAATGTTTATGTTCGAGTCTTAGGATAGCCGCGTATCTACGCCAAACTCTGGACAATACCCAGGAAACCGAAATCTGTGAACTGACTGTGAACTACGCGTCTAGCTCTTACTAGAATCTTATCCGTCTTCTCCGACAGATCATTTCATCGTCATGTCCTAAGCTGGCCATGATTAATAAATAATCGTTTGGCGTCGACGTGCTTCTTTTTGGTTTGGCTTAGATGGGCAGATGTTGGTGCCTCGTATCTACACGTATTTGTGCAATTAGAGGACTGGACGACGTGCAAATGGTTTGAATGAACCGTGAATTATTGATGGATTCGCGAGATTTGTGCCGAGATGACTTCCGGATGCGAAAGTGATCTTGGGATTTCATCCTTCAAGGCAAAAAATCGGAGTTTTGACCTGTAGTTGGACTCTCTAATTACCCTTTCTTACCTACCGTACTCTTGTTCTAAATTTAGCCGATTGTGTACTCCTCAGAAAACCTGAACCATAACGAGGTCGCCTGTCTTGACTGCCAACAAAATCCATAGAATCTCTGGAAAACATTATATTCCGATGCCTCTCTCCCAAGTACAATTCAGGTTTAACATCCGTCACCAGCGTACCGCGTGAAAACAATTTGAGATAAGGACAACGCGGTTTAGCGTCAGTTCCCACTGTTTTAGACATCAGGTTTGAGATTTAGGAGTTCTGAGGGTAATTGTGTTCCGTAAATTATCGGTGTTTTCGAGTTCTGTTTTTAGTGTGTACCGGTTATTCAATCATGCTTGCTTTGCACACAGTTCTGGGGACGCTCTGGGGTGCTTCGGCTCTTGTGAGGTTGACCATTATGGCTGTTTTGGCCGGAGTTCGTTGTAGGAGCTTCTGGGTTCTTCTCCTTTATTAAGGAGATTTGCGAGGCTGGCAATTCAGCCCAAATACCAGAGACTTGAGGTGTTGTAAAAACTGTTTACATTCTCCTACGCACTTCTTACTTCCGGATGAAAGCTTAGTCCTGAACTGTACAGAATGCCTTGAATTCTTTGAATTCTGTTATTGTCGCGATTTTGTTGTGGCAGATCAACAGCTTAAGAGTGCTTTTTAAAAGAATCCACGTGAGCCCAGTTTGGCTTTTGTTTGTTTCTTGTTTGTGATCTCTTTCTGACCTGAACGACGGAAATCCCAGAACTCCAGTTCTTGCAATATTTGCACCTGGACGAGGAGATTAGTTCTCACAAGTGGAATCATGTTTGCACTGATACGCACATCCCCCAAAGCTCCGATGTATTAAGATTGGCACTTTTTGAAATAGCCAAAGTGGGAGCGGCCTCTCCTAAGACTGTAGCCACTTAAACCTAACTGTTTTGCACTGCCGACTTCCTCCTATTTACCTCCTCTCCACTCCAACCCAATAACATCCGTTCTTACCCAGTCGGCCGTTCGTCCACATTTCTCATTCTGCTACGCGCTAATCCCATTTCCGCGCCTCGAACCGCCCTTTTACGACCGTTAATATTCAGGTTGCCTTCGGCGAGGACTCCAGCAGTGGTTTCAGTCCTCGCGCTGGACTTATGGCAGACGGATCGCAGTTCATTTTAAACGCCTACGGATTCCTCTTCTTGGGAATCTTGCTCACTTTGTGTAATTTGCCCGTTTTGGTCGTGGTGACCAGGATCCGGAAATTGAGAAATCAGTATGGAGTGCTGATTATCAGCCTGGTCAACGGACTCATTACTGGAATCATGTCCACGGGATACGGAATCTACAGACTGGTTTTGTTCCAAATGAATAAGGACGACGCTCTGGTTCCGATTCAAGAGTGTTTCTATAATGTGAGTTTTGGCTGCTCTTTTGTTAGAAGTAGAGCCAGGACACCCGGAGATTCTAGATCTTTGTGGCCCGAATAATTGTTTACCATGGCCCAGCAGGCTGTCACAGGGCAACCCTGACTAATTGCTGCGTCACAGCTTGATGCCGTTCAAAGATCGATTGACCCAATTCCATTAAAGAGCACTTCAACTTTGATTTCCAATTTGTCCTCGCGACTCGAAACTTTTGACGCAGGATCCAGAAACTCATAAGCGTAACATTTGTGTTCAAAGGCGCAGAAAGTCGTTAGATCCTAACATGCCGCAGCAGATGTTTTTGCATTCCGGTTATGATTTTATCATCTGGTCACAGAAGACTCAGAAATCCTTTTTGCAGTTTATTGGTTTTGTAGGTTCTGATCGTTCTCTTGTTTAGCCCTTGACCTTCTTCCTCCTCTGGACCTTTCCGATGAACGGTCTGGGTCTCCTCCTCAACAGCATTGACCGCCTCATCGTCATCACTTTCCCAATGTCCTATTTCAAGTACAACACAAAAGTCGTGGTCATTCTAAACGCCGTCGCTTTCATCGTCAATTCCGTCATGGTCTTCATAACGATCTATATGACTCTAGCAAATAGTCCGGACGGCAAGATGGTCAACATCTTCTGCAGGTGGGTGCCGTTCCTTCTTGGAGCACACGATTCCAAGAACCCTCCCGAGGTCGTACCTAATGATTCCCGAATTTCAGCCAAAACGACCTTTTCACGACTGGAATGTACATTTTCCTCGCGGGTCTCAGGACCATCTTCGCCATCCTCTCCGTCGCAGTCATGGTCCTCGTCCTCATCCTCTTCATCAAGCACAACAACGTGCGCACGAAACAAGCGTTCCACACCGAAGAGAGCATGAAGAAGTTCCGCGCCAAGCAGATGAACTACACGAAGACCATGCTGATCTCCTGCATTGCCACCATTCGTAAGTTGTTCTTTCCTTGTCCCTCACCCTCTAATCTTCCCCATTTCCAGTATTCATGGTCATCCCCTCAATCATCGCCATCATCGGACGCGTTGGAACTCTGGACGTCACCGGGCACGTGACCACGTGGACCAGATTCATCAACTTCTTCAATTCTTTCAACATCGCCGTTCTTCTTATCTACCGCCAAGAAGACATCCGCTGGCGTCTCTACAGAATCGCGAACAAATTGGCCCATAAACACATTTTCAACGTGACGGCGATTGTGAGCACAAGTGGCGACATGACGCGGGCTGCCGTGCAGCCGATTTCTAAGAGTGCGAGCCGAAGAACGAGTTGAGCACTTTGATTCACTTAATTGTTGAGATTTATGGCCTTTGTGAGGTCGAGTAGACTTTTTAGAGAACTAATAGAATTCATGCGTACGACAGAGCGAATTTAATAAATCAACTATAAGGTTTCACGATCTAAAGCAGCTCATAGACTCAAACAAACCGTGAAAACGCTCGAACCAGGTGTAGGAGGAAGCTCAACTTTTTGCATTTCCTAATAAGGCATCGATGTCATCACGCAAAAATAGGTCTGCTGCCAAGTATTCCCACCACTTCTTTTCATGTCTTTCCTGGAATTCTAAGCACATTTCTAAAGGTTCACAAATTAGCCCGTTGAGCACCTCTTCTTCCGTGCAGGACTCAACAGCTTGATATCATCCGTCCATAATTGTTGCTGGGAATTATTCGTTTCGACTTGTTTACTTGGCCGGGGATGAGAGAACGGGTGGAGTTGCTTGTTGCTGGGGCGGCTTTCAAAGAACATTATCTTTGGCCGTTTTTCGTGGAAACGGTAACTTTATGAGATCGTCTTGAGTGTGGATTGTCCAAAGATCTGACAGACTTGTGGGCAGACCTTCCAGGTGCCCTTTGCCGCATGATTCAGGAATTGAATTTAAATTAGGTTCTGCTCGTTCAGGTGTTGAAATTCGTTTCATTGTACCTCGTGGGTTTTCGATGTGACCTACGCTTTGGCGAACGCTTCCGTCTTACAGCATTACGCGTGCTTCGCTAGGCGTATGCACCTTGCTTTAAAAAAGCCTGTATTTTTCGCGTTACAGAGATCAACTACAAGATTCCGAGCGAAAACAATTGTGAAGGACAGTTTTAGGGGTGGAAATAGCGCTGGCTTGTTTTGCCATCTTGTCCTTCTGAAGCCCGTTCTTCTTTCCAGTAAACGATGCGCCGCTAATAATTCTTAGTGTAATAGGCATTTTGGCGATTCAATTCTAAATCTCAAGGTTATTAAATCCTTAACAGTTTTTTGTTTACCAGCGTATCTAAAGACATTATATTGCTCACAAACAGCTAATCTGAAAAATCACTGTTTTTGATGTCAACGCATGTGTGAAAGTGTGTAAAACCCAGGATTAGAAGCGCAGAAACGTCGTAACGGACCAGCCGGCAAATGCCAGTGTACTCGCGATCCTTTCGCGTGTTTGTCGAGGTACGCGGAGTGCGTAAAACTTAATCGGCTGAATTATTTATCAAATGCCGAATCTTAGTTTACGCGTCATTTTTTGGTAAACTTTAGTCCTGGATTCTTAGTTGTTTGGAACAAATTCATATAACAAATGCGCCCAAATATTTTGTATTTCAAAGTTCCACAGGCGCCGCCTGTTTGTGATCACGCACTCACACGTCGACCAAAACACGGATTAAATTAGTTGATTTGGTTTTTAATAAATTATATTGTTGTGGAGGGCGGAGATTAGATTTAAAATGAAGCCCGGGGGCTCCCAGATCAAGCTTGCGTAAAATCCGTGTCCCAGACTAATTCTGCTTTGCACTTATGACTCTTTTCCATAAGAAACTATTTTTGGCGTTTTTGCTCCCCAAACCGCTCCTCAATCCTTTTCCCACAAAATCTGCTTAATTTAGAGTCCACTAGCAGGTGGAATCCAGCTTTCGAATGGCCAGAAAATCGCTTATAAGCTGTTTTTCCAAATCTCTTAATTGTTCAACAAATCAAAATTCTAAGTTTCAACAACATTCTGATCTTCGACGCCTGGTGGTTCCTGGGATCTCCTCCAGAATCCACAAATCCAGCTCAATCTCTCGGGTCCACCCGTTCATTCCTCGACCCACCCGCTGTTCTCACGTACTCTAAATATTCCCTGACTCTCTTTTTTACATCCTAATCGCCTTAACCCCAATTAATTCTTAACCTTCCGTTTCCGCTCCTCTCGCACGACCGCAGCACTCACATCCACCGCAACCCGATTAATCCCGTCACCTCAATCTCCATTTATTACCCTCGTTTTGCGGGCCATAATTAGCTCTCCGCGTTCTTAGCGACCGCCTTCGACTCGCAACTTAAGCCACGCTTGCTGTTTAGGTATTTCACTTTTGCAAGTGGCTCTGACCGAAACCAGCTGCCATGGAGTACTTGTACTACCTGAACGCGTACGGATTTCTGATTCTGGGAGTTGGCCTAGTTCTCTGTAATGTGCCGGTTCTGGTGGTGGTGTGCTACGCTAAGAAGCTCCGGAATCAGTATGGAGTGCTGATTATAAGTCTGCTGAATGGATTCCTGAGCGGCGTCGTTTCTTGCTCTTACGGGATCTTCAGGATCGTGATGTTCAGTCATGGGAAGCAGGATGATCTGATTACGGTGCAGGCGTGCTTTGAAAATGTGAGTTCTTCTTTCAATTCTGGATTGAAGTTGTTAAGGTCATGGAGCTAAAATCTCATTTTTGTGATTGGGAAACTTCTTCAAAGTTGGTTGCTAAATCCTAGACTCTTAACGGAACCCTGATCTCTCATCCCCACGTTCAGAGATCACCAGCGTCACCAAAAGCAACCCGTAATTTAATCAAAACAGGACTAATTGCTAGTCGGTCGCGAGAACGTTCTAGACTGTTCTTCCCTAACAACGCGTAAATTGACCCAATTTAGACGATCGATAACAAAATGTTAATCTCTGGTTTTTTCCTGAGTTTGGTTTCGATCCTCCCTTAACCTAAACACTTGTGAACAGATTCCCTCTTTCCCCATCAACACTCCGAACGGGGAAACGGCTAATTGCTACAAATCCTTGGCTTTAGTAATCGTTCCGTTTTTGAGTTTTCGCAATAACAAATTATTGCGAGCAATAAGCGGTACTTGGGGAAGAGGTTCTGAGAACAAGACTGCCAGGTGGTTGTAGGCTTTTTGCTTCGTTGAGGCTTTTTAGGAGTCTAGACGTTGATGAGAAGTGCGATTAGGAAGGTCGCATTTAGATTCCTGGGATTCCTGGATCTCAGTCCCATTCTTGTCACTCTTGCAATTCCTGAGTTTATGAGATATGAACCTGTGCTCATTTCAGCCCTTGACCATCTTTCTCCTCTGGACCTTCCCAATGACCGGTCTGGGACTCCTCCTAAACAGCATCGACCGCCTCATCGTCATCAGTTTCCCCCTCTCCTACTTCAACTACAACACCAAAATCGTCGTCGTTCTTAACGTCGTCGCCTTCATCGTCAACACTTCCCTTATCCTCGCTGCCATCTTCACCTCCCTCAACGTCGCTTCACCCACAAATCGAGTCAGTGTCTTCTGCAGGTAAGTCTTGTCATCTCATCGACGTTAGCCCAAATCCCCATTTCCAGTCAAAGCGAGATTCTCTCTGAATCCATGTACATCCTCCTCACTTCTGCCAGAACCATGTTCGCCGTGCTTGCCGTCGTGATCATGTTCGGAGTCTTGATTATCCTTGTGAAACAGAATCACGTGAGGACGAAACAAGCGTTCCAATCCAACGAGTCGCTGAAGAGATTCAAAGCAAGGCAGATGGACTATACGAAGACTATGTTGATCTCTTGTGTCGCCACGATAGGTAAGCGAGATCTGTCCCACACCCTCCCTCATCTCCGTTCCAGTCTTCTACATCGCTCCCTCCATCATTTCCACAATGAGCCGAACTGGGATCTTCGGCCGTTCCAGCCACATCTCCACGTGGACTAGGTTTATCAGCTTCTTCAACTCCTTCAACATCGCCATTCTCCTAATCTACCGCCAGCAAGACATCCGCTGGCGTCTCTACAAGATCATCAACCTCGTCTTCCGGAAACATCTCCTCAGCGTGTCCACAATCGAGAGTTCCAATTCCGATCAGTCCCGGATTCCAGGAAATCTGAACACCCACACTGGAGGCACCACCGCTTTCAGTCGGAGGGTTTCGTAGTTGGGGGTGTCATAATGAAAACATAGGAAATTTGTTGCCGTCTGAATGTAAATAAGCCTATTGATAATAAAAGACAAAAACATGGTCCAATGCCATCGTTCAAAGCTTCGTAGCTCCAGGCCACATGGCTTAGGTGCACTGTTCAACAGAATGGCCGTGGGTTCAGAGTTCCATTCCACTTAGTCCTCTCGCTCCGACCGAACTTTGAACCAAAAATGTATTTTGTAATTCCAAATCGGTTGTTTTCCTTTCAGTTTAAGAAAAACACACCTCGTTTTCAGTATCTCGGACGCGTATCCGGGCGTGCGGCTACATTTTTCGATAAATCGAGCCGGGACAAAAGCTCAGAATCCGGCTACGTGCCAGATCTCTCGCGTGTTTGGCCGCTTTTAGCTTAGCCCGCGCATCAAGGATCCACTATAAATCCTGTTTTTAGGACTCTTAAGAAGGAAACAGAGAGTTGTTCTTTGGGTGATTGTTTTCCTAGGTGCATGTGGACTCGTTTGGTTGGATCTGACGGAGGCGATTTGAGGTGGCGGTTCTGGAATAAGGTGGACTTTTGTCTGGAGAGTCAGGAATTTGTGGCTGTTGAGCGTAGTATGTTTGACGTTCTTCCCATTTTTAGTCTTGCACTTAAATCGCTAATTTCTGACTGTCAAGTCGAGGTCTGTATGGTTGAACCTGGAATTCTGTAATCTTGTCACATTGTTTTGCCTCATAACCATGTTTTGCCCTTCAAACAGGAACTCTGCCACACGTGTAAACCTGGGTTTCCTATAAAACCAATAAAAGTCCAAGTTTCAATCTACTCGTTTGACTCCATTTCTGCACAATCTAGCTCATTTCGTTCCCAATTAACCTTTAATCGCAGCTGCAGCTGGGAATCGCTTAAGAACCCAGACTCGTTTAGCACACCTTTCGCCACGTTTCAGATTAGAGCGAATGGGTTTTCGCTACTTTCATCCGTCATGTGTGTTTTGTTAAGACACTAGAACTTAAGCTGCTCGAAAACAAAGGTGAGACAGTGTAATCGGTGTAAATCAGCCGTGTACTGAGAACTTCTCATAGCTGAAATGATGGGTTTTCTAGGTTTCAATCTCGTAAGTTAATTGTTGAGTAGTCAGAAGTTGAATTGCCAGCTGTTTCTTTATTTTCTGATAAGAGGATTTGCCCTTTTCGAAGTTCTGATGATTTGTAGGCGAGGTGGAGCCATATTGGTCTTTAGCCAGAATGAGACGAACTACATAGGGACTAAACTCCAAAATATTAGAAAAACAGAATTTTGTGTCTTTTTGCGGCTAACAACTATGCCCTCTTGCATGTAGGAACAGGAGGTCGACAGGGTAACTGAGGTAGATCACTACTGACCCATCGACAGGTCCAACTTCTGCTCTGCTTAGTACCTTTTGCTCTTCGGACGTTCGAATCCGTGTCTGCTAAAAACAGCAGACAATTCTGATTTCCGTTCCTCGCGCAAGATCACGGTCAAATCTCAGATCTCCCAATTTAGCAACACTGACATTATGCATCTCGTCTAGTCCCAAGAGTCCGGACATCACGAGATCGCCAATTAGCGCCTGGTTCGAGGTTTTCAATCAGATTTGTCATTTGATTATCAAAGGTTCTCCTTTTTGATTACCCTGGAGACTTTCAATGTGTCAGCGGACAACCTTTTCCTTTCGAGCGGCTTAGAACGTCTTAACCTGTTTTCGCCGCCTGGTGAATAGCCGTCTTGAGAGGAAGTGGTGTTCATCTTTTTTATCTACGTTTTTTGTGGGAATGTGGCGTCTTTTTAGAATTATTAAAAGCAGCCACGAACTCCGAGTGAGTGTTAGGATTGCACCTGCCAACGACAGGGTCGTGTTCTCTTGTACTGATCTTATTCTGAATTCCAGAAATCTGGGAACTATTCTGTTGCGAGTTGTGCTTTTCTTAATCTTGTTTGGGATAAGAATGTTATGGAATGTTCTAATTTGGAGATTAGCTAAGCAACTCTGCCGTTAAGGACACCTTGCAGCCTTCTATGCACCCAAATCCTGTCTTCTAAGGCCAAATTCCCACGCCCGTAACCAAGCACAAACAAGCACACAAAAAGCGGTCATCTCCGTCCCCTGCAACTCTCAACCAATTCTAAGAATTCACCAGTTTTTGGTCTTTCCTGTAGGTTAACTATGTGTATCCCGCTGCTTGCCCGTTGCGTGACCGCTCCCAAGTACAATCTCATCCCATCCACGTGACTATTAATAGCAAATCTCTTTGTTTTCAGACGCGGCAGCCCCAGCTCCTCTCCAGCAAACAACTCAGAATGGACGTCCAAGGATACGTGTCCACCTTCGGATTCCTCCTGGTCGGAATCCTCCTCATCGTCTTCAATCTGCCCGTTCTCTTCTTCGCTTGTCTCAGCCAGCACTCCAGGTGTTACTACGGCGTTCTTATCATGTCACTGGTCAACGGAATCATAATTGGGATAGTGTCCGTGGGATATTCGGTGTTCCGGCTCGTTCTGGACAGCCAAGGGAGAAGCCAAGAAACCGTAGAAATACACCAGTGTCTATATAACGTGAGTTATTCCGAGATTTTGTGGAAAGTTGAGTTCTTGCGTCAACGAGGGATTATCTTGTTTGTAAACATGACGATTCTGTTATTCCAAAATGACGTTCTAAGCTTCGGAGAACAGTTATGGAAGCTAAATATAGAGTCACCTTAAATGATTTATGCTCAAAATTTCAGCCCCTGACCTTCTTCCTCCTCTGGACGTTCCCGATGAACGGTCTCAGCCTCCTGATGATCAGCGTGGATCGTTTCATCGTCGTCGTCTTCCCTCTCCTCTACTTCCGAAACTCCAAACTCATCATAATCCTAATCAACCTCGCCGCGATCCTCATAAACTCCCTCCTCCTGGCCTTCACCATCATCTACACCTTAGCGAAACATCAGTCTGGATACCAAGTCAACATCCTCTGCAACCAGTATCAGTTCCTCTCTCAGGCCATGAACATCTTCGTGGCCGGAGCCAGAATTCTCTTCTCCGTTCTTTTCATCGTCTTCATGCTTATTGTCCTGTTCTGCCTGAGAGTGAAACACCACGCCAAGGTGAAGCAGGCGTTCCAGACGGAAGTGGAGTTGGGGAGATTCTCGAAGAAGCAGATGGAGTTTACGAAGACGATGATGATTTCTTGTGCGGCCACTTTTTGTGAGTTTCGAGGCTTACAACCCTAGACTCAATGGGTAGTTTCAGTACTGTTTATCCTACCCTCAGTCTACGCAATCGTGGGTCAATCTTGCAACCTGGACCAGGACGGGAACGTCAGCACGTGGACGAGATTCATCAATTTCTTCAATTCCTTCAACATCGCCATTTTGGTTCTCTACAGGCAGAAAGATATGAGGAGGAAGATGTGCGCCGCGATGCGGAAAGTGCCGATTGGGAAATTACTCAATTTGAAGACGTCCACGATGCATAGTTGTTCGGATTAGATTGTTAGCGATTGGGCCAGTGAAAGTCAATATTTCGAAAACGTGCGAATCTTAGAATTGGGAATGATTGTGATGGATATGGGACTAGACTGAATTTTTAAGATGCAGAGTGCCAGATCAACAACTCATCTGAGTGAAAAAGTTGGATGGCCCTGTAATCGTGTTGGGCTCGAGATGAACTCAAGCTTTCAAAAGTACTAAAACCTACCGTCTCCTGACCAATCTTGTAAATTCGTGCGAGAGAAGTACTGGAAAAGGTCAAAATGAAAAGAACGAGAAATTGAAGATGTCCTTTCCTTGCTGTCCTCATTTAGATTACACTCGTTACGAGAGTGTTAAGACTTGTATAAAGCATCATGATTTTCTTGTTTTCCTGACACTCCCTGAGATTCTGACTGGCTTTTTTGTTTCCCCATCTTCACACGACATTTTTCTCCCACACTTTTGTTTTTCGGAACGATCGCCCAATCTTTTCCTGGATGGGTCAGACCGTCGGCTGTCTCATGCTTCTACAGCGCTTGGGAAAGATCTTCGTAGATAAATCGTATTTACCGCACTAGTTTCTCATGCTTGTTTTTTGCATTTTGACTTCTGATGAGATCGTTCTGGTATCAACAAACAAGCCTCGAGGGCATTGTTTCCTTTTTGGCTTCTTCGAATTGGCGCTTGGGAATGTTTCATTTACACTTATCCTATTTGTCTAACTACTCTCTCATGCTTATTTTTTGTGCTTTTTGCTTTTGTTCCTAGTAATGAAATTCTAATGAGTAGGGTGACGAGAGATTTGACAAGGTCGTGGGATCTGTCGGCAGACAATCCAAAAGAAGTTGATCCGATAAAACTTTAGAGTCGGGATCATCACCACAATAAAGTCAAAACAGTTCGAAACCCCATTTACCACTCTCTGCCAAACCATTTACGTTAATGGCCAAGAATTTCCTTATTTCCTGCAAAACTCTGACGTTAATTCGTCAAAACCAATTGTTTTCCCATTCTGCTTTCTCAGGAGCTCGTGCGTATCCTTTGTTACCACCTCAATCATTACTCTCCTGGCTAGTCTCAATCCTGGGTCCACAAGACCGTCTGTCTCCCAAACAAGCGTCTCCGTCGCCACCTCCCTAATTTAATCCCATTGTCCCCGGAAACCAGCTAAGCGCGTTTTGCACGTATCGCCCGGTGTGGCACAAAGAACATTCTCTTCATTACTAATCAGTTTGTTTCCCAAGCGAGACTTGTGCAGTCGCTGCAGGCTGCACGCTTTGTTTCAGGAATCTGTAGGTGGTATTAATTGACTTCGTAGGAAATTTAGCGTATTCAGAGGTTCTGCTCCGAGCGATGACGCATGACGTTTTGTGGAATCCAGATTCTTGAGTAATAATTTGATGTTTGATGTGTCGGGCGGAGTTTCCTAAATGCAGTTTCCTAAAGTCCTTATAAATACAAATCTGGACAAATTTTGTTTAACTGCTCACTTATTTGCTTCCCCAATCTTAATAAGAATGTTTTCAAAAACACTGTATTCGAACTACGCGCCGTCATTGATCTGCTGTTCCCATCGTTATGACTTTTCCGCCGCCTTTAAGACCTAATCTTCTATTTTCAGGCCACTGTCTACCGACTATGGATCTATCAGGCGTCACATCCCCTCCCAGTTCCACCATCCCCGTAACCAACGAATTTGTGTTTTCAACTCCCACACCCACATACATCATGTGTCTGTTGTACTTGGCTCTAGGTGGTTATGAATCATATGGAATTGCCCTAATTCTCAATTTCAGGATGCCTTGGAATGTGTTGCAGTACGCTGAACGTGACCATCTTTTTAACGAACACGGAACTTCGCAGGAAGTACATGTTCTACATGGCCCTCGACGTGGGGGAATTCATCAACGGATTGTCGTATGTGCTGACGGCGATTGGAAGAGGGTCTGGAGTTCTCAATGAAACTTTTGGACTCCCGATCACTTTTCATGAATGTTTCTTTGAGGTAAAGCTTGTAATCTTAGCATATCCTAATGCCTCGATTTCAGCGTTATTGGGTCCACAGCCTCATCATGGGAACGGAGCTCCCAGCTTTGATCACAATCGTGATCTCCGTGGAGAGAATCCTGGCCGTTCAGAAGCCAAAATTCTATAGTAGATACGTAACTACAAAGTCCAAAATGATGTCGCTGGTTCTCGTAGCCGTTGTTCAGCTGGTAAGTGTCATATTCTAGTCCTAATTTCCATTTCCCCGTTCCAGATTTTCCTCGGCCTCGCGGGCTATTCGGCCTATGGCAACGACGAGCTCTCCACCACACGCCACTGTGCCATCATCACATCCACCTCCACCTTCTACTCCACTTTCCACTTCACCTTCGACGTCTTCGCCTACGTTATCAGCTTCTCCTCGCTCCTGGTTATTTACATCATCCACCGCGTAAGACCTTTTGCTCTTAATTCCCTAATCTAATGACTTCCTCGTTCAGAGAATCAAGAAGAATAGCCAGAATTCATACGGATCCAAGAAGAGCCCTCAACTCGGTCTTTTCCTCTCCGTCACTGGTTCCGCCATAGTTCTCGTAGCCACGCCTGGTTTCGTAATGGTCGGAATTCGATGGAAATTCTTAGCTCCGAGCGACATCGTCGTCGCTCTCACTTATGCCACTACAGGGTAAGCCAGTCTCTGCATCTGATCGTATCTCATCTTCTCCTTTCCAGATTCCTCTCAGTGACCAACACAATCCTCAACTTCATCTTCCGCGAAGAATACCGTAACCAGCTCAAATACTTCCTGGGACTGCGAAAAACAGGCGAAAGTTCCAACGTGTTCCACGTGTCAAAGATGAGCAGGCAGTCTCACACGGTGACAAACAAGTCCAACGGTTTCAATGTTGTTAGAGTTATGCAAGTTAAAAGTAAGATCACCCCGTAATAAATGTATGTAGAGTCTCAGAATCGGCTGACTCAATTAGTAGCACTTGGTGTAAATGAAATCAGGCTGTTCTACCTACATACATAACAGACGCCCTTACGGCTAGGGGCGGCACACACGTCAGACTCAGTACATTGGATGTTTGGCTCTTGGGTGTCTTGCGGTCTGACAGCGCAAGGAAAAACAAGATTAATATTTCTTCGTTAAAGTTCGTCTCTAATCTATTGTGATGCTTCTGTTTTGCCGACATCAGAACGCTGGATTCCCTGGTTTTCATGTAGATCGCGTTCAGGTGTTTTCCATAAATCAGAGATCTCTTCTAATAAGGAGCCCATTAGTAAAATCAGCGAAATCCTAGGAGATAAGTGTGTTAGGCAACGAAATTCACAGAAATAATTGCGCCTGTCTAGTCGCTTTCGACGTGATTTTAATAGGTGACCTTGAGCAGTTTCAAGGCGTATTTGAATATAATTTCCAGTTTGAATTTTGCCAGGTGGCCGCAGAGTTTCTGTCCACTCATCCCAGAAGCTTTTCTATTGCAGATTTCCTAGTCTTTTCGAGAACCGCTCCTACGCGTGAACATGTGTCCGGAATGTCTTCTGGTGCCGATTCAGAAAAAAAATTAAATGATCTGTAATTTGATTATTTCAGAACCTTTCTAAGTTGTTATTCGCTCATTTTCCCTTCCTCGACTGTCTGCTGCCTTCATCTGGCAATGTCGGAAACTGCGATCATGGCGACAAGTCAAGAAAGTGTGTCCAACGTGTTCCAGTTCACAAGCACCTCGCCAACGCTGATTATGTGTTCTTTGTACATGGTCCTAGGTAAGAATCCACACGTTTAAAAGCGTCTAAAGACCCTTTTCAGGAATCACCGCCATTCTCGCGAACATCTTCGACATCTTCATCTTCCTGA
>KN167491.1:0-38184 GCA_000757745.1 Steinernema scapterisci
TAGGATTTTAAAGACTGAAACGAGGAAGGAGTTAGGAGGAGGAGTGGAGGGATGCGATGGGAGGACTCTGAATGGGAGTGATGTGGATGAGCTGAAATGAGGCCGTATTTATGAGCAAATCAGTTAACACTTTTGATTATATTGTGTTAACTCCTTTGTTTTAGTTGGAAAGTCTTTTCAGTTCGCATTTCAGCATCGCTCGGAATCCGTTCGTGACCCTTCGTTTCGAAAGCCTAATCTTATTGCTATGTTTTGAAACAAAAATCTATTAGCCCCATGCCGGATTCGAACCGGCGATCTTCTGATTAGAAGTCAGACGCCTTATCCACTAGGCCAATGGGGCATAGCGAACCGTCGCTTTCCACTTCGTGTTGTTCCCGTCCTGTGTGCACATGCATTATCGATCGATTTTTCTGCGGTCGCGTCAAATTGCTTTTAAAGTGGTCCTTGCGGAATCGATCGCCAGCGCACGGGGCTAATTACCTGCAAAAATCGAAATTTCCGCCAGCACCATTTCGCCATCGCGCTTGCTTGGCCAGAATCTGTGTGACCATCTTATCTCCGCTATTCTGTAGTTTGTGCACCGCGATCGAATGTCAGCAGAGGTTCTTTAAAACGGTCGATTTCATCAGTTTACGTTTAGGAAGGTAACATGCGCGTCTTAGCGCTGTTCCTCTTGAGCGCGCTCGCGTCTTTCGGCGCCACGAAAGTCGTTGAGACTCTTTATGGACCCGTGGAAGGGTTTGAATACGAGTTGGCCGACGGAAAATCTGCAGATATTTTCCTGGGGATTCCCTTCGCAAAAGCGCCTGTTGGAGAGTTGCGGTTCGAGGTGGGTTGTTTACTTGGTTTTTGAGATCTGAAGAGGTCGACGAATAGCTTGAAATTACTGATGTTGGATGCATTTTTTGAGTTTTTCAGAAGCCCAAGAAACTCGACAAATGGACCGAAGTGAAAGAAGCCAAATCCTATGGCCTGACGTGCCAACCTCACCACCGATCTTTCATGTTTGGTGCCGAGGAGGCCTTCGGCGAAGATTGCCTGACCATGAACATTATGGCCCCATCAAAGAAATCCTCCGATCCCAGCGGATACCCAGTGATGGTCTTCATCTACGGCGGCGCTTTCGAACTCGGCGCTTCCGCGATGTACCCCTACCAGAACATCAGCGAGAACTTCGTTTCCCAAGACATCGTCTTCGTGACTTTCAACTATCGCCTCTCTGCCTTTGGATTCTTCTCGACTGGCGATCACCACATGCCCGGAAATCTTGGATTGTGGGATCAGGCCGAGGCTCTCCATTTCATCCAAGAAACTATCGCGGCTTTTGGAGGAAATCCTGATCAGGTGACAATTTCGGGAGAAAGCGCCGGAGGAGCGAGTGTGTCCGCTTTGACGTTTTCGCCTCATTCCAACAGTAAGCCTTGAAATTCTTGTAAAGTTTCAAATTGGAATTGTTTTCAGAATTCTTCCAGCGGGCGATTGCTATGAGCGGCTCCATCTACTGTCCCTGGGCCAAGAGCGACCGTGTGGTCGACGTCAGCCACGAGCTGGCCAAAATTCTGGGATGCACGGGATCCTCGGACAAGATTCTCTTCTGCATGAAGGCGAAATCTGTCGACGAAATTCTAGATGCGATTGAGAAAATTGTAAGAATCTTGGTTTTATCGCGATAAGAATCCAATGTTTCAGGGACCTTCTCACGATCACCTCTTCCCCTACAAATTCCATCCACGTTTCGACAACGAATTCTTCCCGTTTTCCTTCGAGAAGCTCTTGAAGGAGATGCCAAAGATGCCGTTTATGACCGGAGTGACGGAGATGGAAGGCGGCCTGATGAGCATGTTCGACGCGATGCCCGCACTGGTCACATTTGGAATCGGGGCCGATAAGTGGAAATCGTACAGCGCGAAACAGTTGAAGGAGTTTATCCTGAAGAAGACGTTGAAGAAGGAAGATCCCGAGAGTTTGAAGGCAGAACTGGTTAAGTTCTACGTGAGCAAGAATGGAAAGAATGATTTGGACTGGAAGGACGCTTTGGAACGGTTCACTTTGGTGAGCTTTGTAGGAAAGACTTGTTATTAAATGATGTGTTTTCAGCTTGGAACCGATCTGCATTACGTGTTCCCGATGTACGAGGAAGCGATGGACAAACTGGGCCAGAACATTCCCGTTTACATGTACGTCGAAGAGCACTACAATGAGCAGTCGATGGCTCCGTTTCCGATCAAAGGCGCTGTGCACGGAAACGAGCTCAAATACATCTTCGGGCATTCCTTCGGACCTCCATTCACAATGGACGACAATGATTACAAATTCAAGAAGAACCTCTTGGAAGGATTTATCAGCTTTGCCAAGACTGGGTGAGCTGGTAGATCGCGAAAGAGTATTCCGAAAGTTGTTTCAGAAAGCCGACCGTTGGAGGAAAAACGTGGGAACCGATCAGCGCCGAGCATCCGGATCGCGTGATGACGTTGGGAGTGGATTCGGAAATGAAGGACGGATTTATGAGGGAATCGATCGATTTCTGGAAGAAGAACATGGCAAAAACAGGTCCGCCGAAGACGGAATTGTAATTTTAGATTGATTGAGTGTTCTTTGATAAATAGCTTTTGTGACGTTGTAGTGGAAGTAAATCAGAGGAGCGCGGTTTGCAAGGCGTTCGTTTAAACACCGCTGAAATCCTCAAAAATAGCAAGAGAAGAAATAAAGACGAAACGTGGCGCGTGTTGACAAGCATGGATCCAGAACTGAAGGTTATTCATGATTTATATGTGAAAAGTCTGACGAAAGGACGAAACAGTATCAAAAGAAGTTTTATCTTGTCGAAGAGTTCTAATCAAAAGCGTTAATGAAAGCAAATCCCTTGAAGACGGAGTTGTGATCGCAGCTCGATTGAGTGTTCCTTGGTACAAAAGCTCCGCCGTTATAATCAGGTCACAGATTTTCTCTGTTTGTGATTCCGCTCGCGCCATTTCAAGCGGAAAGCACGGATGAACTGTGATATTTTTGTGCCATTTCCAGTTTCCCTTCACTCCAGAATCTCTCGCCTGCGTGCATTTGAAATCGCTGATTAGAGTGCCGCATTTCCTCTTGGGCGCGATGTTTGCTCTCCAGGCCATTCGCCGCCCGACTCACGACAGGTGCACGCAGCCTCCACTCTGATCACGGCGCCATAAAACTGGGGTCCGATTAGTCCGTGCTGGCATTCGTGATGTTGTTGATAGCGTTGTTGTTTGCGGTCCTGGGAACGGGAGCCTGGGGAGGAGCGCCCGTGGTGGAGACGCCCTACGGGTCCGTGGAAGGATTCGAGTACGTGACGGAGAGCGGAAAGAAGACGAATGTGTTCCTGGGAATCCCTTACGCGAAGCCGCCCGTCGGAGAACTCAGGTTTGAGGTGCGTATTTATGAATCTTTAGCTTTGATCAATTGGAGTATTTAGCATCCCCAGAAACTCGAAAAATGGACGGAGACCAGAGAAGCAAAGGAGTTTGGCGCCGCGTGCGAAGCGCACAATCTCTTCTTCGCCAAACACGAGCCCGGAAAAATGGAATTTAGCGAAGATTGCCTGTTCCTGAATATCATGACGCCTTCCAAGAAGTCCTCGGACCCCAACGGATATCCCGTATTCGTCTTCGTCCACGGCGGCGGATTCGAATTTGGCGCTTCCAACTCCTACGGCTACAAAAACGTCAGCGAGAACTTCGTTTCCCAAGGAATCGTCTTCGTCAGCTTGAATTATCGCCTCTCCGCCTTCGGATTCTTCTCCACTGGCGACAATGCTGCCCCGGGAAATCTAGGACTCTGGGATCAAACTCTGGCCCTAGAATTCATCCAAGGAACCATCTCCCAGTTCGGAGGAGATCCAGATCGGGTCACACTCTCTGGAGAGAGCGCCGGAGGCGCGAGTGTTTCCGCGTTGACCTATTCGCCGCATTCAAACCGTACGTCCGAATTTTCCACGAACTCCCAAGCCGAATTCTCTCTATTTTAGGTTTGTTCCAGCAAGTCATCGCCATGAGCGGATCTCTCTACGCAGGATGGGCGACCCACGAAACCGTCGTCGAGGAGAGCCTCAGGCTGGCTGAAACCCTGCAATGCCGCGGAGATTCGGAAGAAATCTTGGACTGCATGAAGACGAAGCGAGTCGACGAAATCCAAGAAGCGATCGAGAAGAACGTGAGTTTATTTTTTTGCGATTTTCTGGGTTAAATATCTTGCGATTTCAGGGCTGCGCCAGGGACGCCCTCATGACCCTCGTCTTCAACCCACGCTTGGATGGCGAATTCTTCCCTTACGACTTCGAAACGATGCTACGGAAGGCGCCGAAGATTCCCCTGATCACCGGAGTGACCGACACCGAAGGCGGATTCCTAAGCGTCCTGCAGAACCTCGAAGCGCTCATCCGGACCGTCGTTCATGAGTCGAAATGGGCAACGTATTCTGCTGACGACCTGAAGACGTATATCCAAGAAAAAGTCGTCCAAGAAGATTTCGGGAAGGCCGGAGAAGCTTTGGAAGCCAAGATGATCGAATTCTACGTGGGCCGACCCAAGGAAGACGGAGGAGAGATGAACGCAACTGATTATTTGGAGCGACTGACTTTGGTATGCGTTTAGAGTTCGAAATTATTTTATTGGCGTGTTTCAGCTCTTCAGCGACACCTACTTCAACATCCCAGCGTACCAAGAAGCGCTGGACAAACTCGCCAAGGACATACCAGTGTTCCTCTACAGCGAAGAATACTTCAACCCAACTACACTCGACAAACAGAAGATTCCCGTGAAGGGCGCATATCACGGAAACGAGCTTTCCTACCTCTTCGGCACATTTTTTGGACTCAAGTTTGAATTTGACGAGGAGGACAGAAAGTTCCAGAAGGATATCGTCGAAGGTTTCGCCACTTTTATCAAGACTGGGTTGGTTTGAGCTTTTAAGAATTTCCTTAATCGACCTTTTTCAGTAAACCAACGGTCAGAGGAAAGCTCTGGGAACCGATCACCGCGGATAGCCCCAGCAAATATATGTCCTTCACTACGAGAAGTACTATGAAGCAAGGATTTATGAAGGAATCTGTTGAGTTTTGGCTCAACGAGGTTGCCAAAAACGTGGATTTGAATGTGGTCCGGAGGACGCTATTCCCGGCCTTCAAGAAGCCGACTTCGAAGCATGTTGAGTTGTGATACTACAGTTTTTATTTCAGAAATGTGTCCAAAATGTGCTTTGAAAGAGATCTTTTTGATCTCCCGAACATAGAACTCTGTCCTTTGGTTGTACTTTGCACCCAGCTCGGCGCCAACTGTTTGCCGTCGGAGTGTGCTCGCACAGTTTTTGTGTAAGGCGGGTAATCTGCTGGGAAACATTGAAAAGAGAGGCAGAAGAAGACTCGCACCACTCGCGATGTGGTCGCTTGTTGCGCTTGTGTGCCTCGTAACGCGCGCGTGGGGTGTTTCGCCCGTCGTGGAAACGTCTTTTGGACCCGTGGAAGGATTCGAATATGGCCTGCAGAATGGCGAAACTGCGAATGTTTACCTTGGAATCCCGTACGCGAAGGCGCCCGTTGGAGAACTCAGATTTGAGGTGAGTTTTGGTTATTTGATTGTGAACTAACGCAATTGTTTCAGCGTCCCGAAATCGTGGAAAAATGGACCGACGTGAAACAAGCGAAGAAATTCGGCGCAGCCTGCCATCCTCATCATGCTGCTATGAAGTTCATGGAACCAAAAGGAACTGAATTCAGCGAAGATTGCCTATTCCTGAACGTCATGACCCCAGCAAAGAAGTCATCTGATCCCAACGGATACCCGGTCCTGATTTTCATTCATGGCGGAGCTTTCCAGTTCGGCAGCACGGGATTCTTTGGATACAAGAACGTCAGCGAGAATTTCGTTTCCCAGGGAGTCGTCTTCGTGACCCTCAGCTACCGCCTCACCGCTTTGGGATTCTTCTCCACCGGTGACAGCGCCGCTCTGGGAAACATCGGACTCTGGGATCAAGCGATGGCGCTTCGATTTATCCATAAAACCATTTCCCAGTTTGGAGGAGATCCGGGCCGAATTACGATCTCTGGAGAGAGCGCTGGAGGAGCAAGTGTGTCCGCGTTGACCTATTCTCCGCATTCTAATCGTAAGTTCGCATGAAAATAGATGTTTCTAATTTCTTTTCAGGTCTTTTCCAGCAAGTGATCGCTATCAGCGGATCGCTTTATGGTACTTGGGCGACGAATCCCGACGTTATCGAAGAGAGCCTTAAGCTGGCCTCCGCGATAGGCTGCGAGGGCGCTTCGAAGGAGATCTTCAAATGCATAAAGACGAAGAGCGTCGAGGAGATTCAGAATGGAATTGAGAAGATTGTAAGTTAAAAACGGTGTTAGAGGTTTAAAGGATAATCTTCCAGGGCGTCGCGAGGGATTATATCATCGGTATCACATTCAACCCTCGCTTGGACGGAGATTTCTTCCCAGGCGATTTCAAATCGATGCTCGAGAACTCTCCCAAGATTCCAGCTCTACTCGGAGTCACGGACACCGAAGGTGGATTCATGACAATGAACCAGAACATGCTCTCCTCTGTTCCTGCCTCCAAGTGGCCAACATATTGTGCCGACGATGTTAGGAAGTTTATTGTGGAAAAGGTCATCGGGGATTATTACGGAGAAGAAGGGGACGAGCTTAAGGAGAAGATGATGAGGCACTATGCCGAGAAATCTAAGGAGGACGGAAGCGAGATGACAGCCACAAATTACTTGGAGCGATTGAGCTTGGTGAGGAGAGCGCTTAGGATGATTGTTCTATTGTTGGATTAAGATATTCAGCGACGTCTTCTTCAACGTGGCTACTTACCAAGAAGCGCTGGACAAGATCGCAAATGATATTCCTGTTTACCTCTTCATCGAAAACTACCATAACCCTGCTCCTCTCGAGGGAGTTCCAGTGAAGGGAGCCTTCCACCTGAACGAGTATCCTTATCTCTTTGGAGTCGATGGAATCGGCAGAAAAGTTGAGCTCAACGAAGAGGATCGCGAGTTCCAAAAGAACCTTTTGGACGGAATAATTAGTTTTGTGAAGACTGGGTAAGAGATGTTCTTTAAATATCCTGCTTATAACCTGAATTCCAGAACACCCGTGGTCGCCGGAAAGCCATGGGAACCGATTACAGCTCAAAATCCCGATCGGTACATGAACTTCGCTCCGAAAAGCGAAATGAGAAAGGGATTTATGAAGGAATCGGTCGATTTCTGGGTCAAGGATATGTGCAAGAACATGGACATCGATGTTATTAAAAAGAAGCTTTTCCCGGCGGCTCAGAAGCCCAGAGAACACCATAGCGAGTTGTGATTGATTAGTTGTGTAGATTAGATAAACACGAAATGTGTTTTATGCAAGTATTTATTGCCAGGCAAGTGCTTATTAGGGGTCATTTTAAAGCATGTTTTGCCGGGCGCTCTCTTAGGGTTCAAGGCGGCGTTCACCCATTATATGTTGTGTTCGCCGGTGAATTTCTGGGAGTCCCTTGACCCCGAATTGATCACCGGAGCACAAGTCGAAAGCGTCAACACAACTCACCTGGTTTATGTTCTTTCCGCTCGCTTTCTGTGTGTTTTCTGTGACCTTCCGCTTATCGCGGCGCCTCTCGCCCGCGTTCTTTGCGGCGGAACTGGTTCTGCGCTGTCCTCATTTAACGGCAATTTCTCGATTTCCTTCAAATGGCATTTTCTACGATGCGGATCCTTGTGGTCGCCTGTTTAATCTCAGGCGTCCTAGCCTCATCTCCTATTGTGGAAACGTCCTATGGACCCGTGGAAGGTTTTGAACATAAACTGAACGATGGAAGAAGCGTGAATGTGTTCCTCGGGATTCCTTATGCGAAGCCGCCAATCGGAGATCTCCGACTTGAGGTACGTCGAGTTCTTTGTGTTTATCTAAAGATGCATTTAGAAACCTCAAAAAGTGGAGAATTGGACCTACGTGAGGCAAACTAAGAACTTCGGCGCGGCCTGCCATGCTCATCACTTTGGTACTGCCCAACAACTTGAACCTCATGGAACATATTTCAACGAGGATTGCCTCTTTATAAACGTCATGGCACCGGCAGAGAAATCTTCGGATCCCAACGGATATCCAGTTATGATCTTCATCTACGGAGGCGGCTTTGAAGTTGGTAGCACGAACACTTATGGCTTTAAGAACATAAGCGAGAACTTCGTTTCCCAAGGAGTCATCTTTGTGACCCTTAACTATCGAATTGCGTTGCTAGGATTCTTTTCGACCGGCGATAGCGTAGCTCCTGGAAATATTGGTCTCTGGGACCAAACTCTGGCCTTGAAATTCATCAAGGAAACCATTGCCCAGTTCGGAGGAGACCCGAATCGAATCACACTATCTGGAGAGAGCGCAGGAGGAGCAAGTGTATCCGCGTTGACCTATTCGCCACATTCCAACCGTTAGTTAGTTTGAGCTTTCAAAGAATTAACTCCAATTTTAGATCTCTTCAATCAAGCCATCATCATGAGTGGTTCAATCCATTCTCCCTGGGTCACCCACCCAGGTGTGGTTACTGAAAGCTTAAAGGTTGCAGCGATTCTGGGTTGCGAAGGAAGCAGCGATAGCATTAAAGGCTGCCTTAAGACCAAAAGCGTAGATGAGATGTACACCGCTATCGACAAGAACGTGAGATATAAGTACATGTGTAGGTTCATATTCAAAGTTCTGGTTCCAGGGACCCGCCAGAGAAGGCATTTTCGGAATTAAATTCAACCCAAGAATGGACGGCGATTTCTTGCCGGGCAGCTTGGAATCTATGCTTAAGAACTCCCCGAGGATCCCCACAATCACGGGAATCACTGATGCTGAAGGCGCTTCTCTGCTCATCGACGAGAGTTTCAAAACGATGGCACTGGCCGCCATTCCGAGAGCGAATTGGTCGACGTTCTCCGCCGACGATGCGAGAAATTACATTCGGAAGAACGTCGTGGGAGAAGGATTCGGAGGTGCCGGAGAACTCCTCGCTAGGAAACTGGAACTGTTCTACGTAGATAGGCCTAAAGTAGACGGAAGTGAATTGACGTCGACGGATTACTTATACCGGCTTTCCCAGGTTGGAATCGATTTTAAGGAGGATCTATTGAATTGGTTTTTCAGCTAATCGGGGATTTATGGGCCAACACGGCTCCTTATCAAGAAGCCCAAGCCAAACTCGCCCACGGGAATCCCGTTTATCTCTACATCGAGGAATACCATAATCCCACAATCGCCGAAACCATGAAACTTCCCATTCGAGGAGCTTTCCACGGAAACGAGATCTTCTATCTCTTCGGAAGTTCGTACGAGGCAGCTTTGGGATTCAACGAAAATGACTGGGAGTTCCAGAAGGACTTGCTGGAAGGTTTTGTGAGTTTCGCGAAGACTGGGTGAGTTCGTGGCGGATTTAAGTAGATTGATTTGGCTGTTTAGGACACCGACCGTCAGAGGAAACCCCTGGGAAGCGATTACAGCTAGCAATCCGGACAGATTTATGTCATTTACTCCAAAAAGCGAAATGAAGGAAGGATATATGAAAGAGTCCAACGACTTCTGGCTGAACGTGATTTGCAAGGAAGTGGACCCGGAAGTCATCAAGAAGAGGCTTTTGCCTTGTCCGGGCCGGATTATCATTCATCATACGGAGTTGTGAGGGTTGGGGAGTTCTTATTTAAAGGTTGTATTCGGGTGAAGTGCGCGATGATAAACTTAAATTATGACTTTTACCAGCGATGATAGAACAGCTTTTCCCCAGCTGCCATGAGGAGGCACAGATCTTCCATTTGCTCCTTTAGCGATACTCGGGCGTCGATTACAGTAACCTATAGCATCTTTAACTAGTTATTCTCAGCCAAACCCACCTTAAACATGGATCCGTTCTTGTCATCTCCGATTGTTTCATTGTTTTTCACTTTGCGCAGTATCTCCTTGCAATCGACCTCCTCGATCTAAACAACAAAACACGAATTTATTCCTGAAATTCTTTCAAACCTGACGATTTTTGCTTCGCGGAGTTATCTGCTGAAAGATGTAGAACCTCCCGTTGGCGGATCTGTGGACGCTTACGGAGATCTGGAACCCAGAGGAAACATTTGAACACTACATTTGAAGCTTTACATCGCACAGCAGGAGAAGCAGAAACCAGCTGCAATACATGGTAAAGTAGAAAACAGGTGTTATCGGGAGATTTATGTTTGAACTGCGAATCACGTGAGTTTTTTCCTGTTTTTGATCTGCTGCACTTTGTTCGCATAAACTGCGATCTACAGAAACCGATTAGATGTGTTTGGTGGGATACGTGATAATGCACAATGCTTTAATTATGTCCTAGGATGGCAACACACGACCTCTATGTCCTAGGATGGCAACACACGACCTAGATTTTGTCCAGTTGAGAACGATAATTCGGGAATTTCTAAAAATAGAAGTTATTGTTTGTATTAGAACCAAGTGCACTTTGCTGTAGATCTTCTGTTCCTTCGAGGACGACTCACCGGCGACGACGGTGGCGTGGTAAAGTGGGTCCGAAAACGAACGGATCCGCTCCTTTAGATACGCGTTCGTGATTACTTGGTTGCGTTCCACTGGGTAGAAGCAGTCCAATAATTGAGTAACCTGGAAGCGACCTTGAGGAATACAAAAGAATGACCACGGTCTCACCGATTGAGCTCTTCTTGCACAGTCGAGTCCGAGATCGAAAGTGGCGACTTTGCGGAAGTAGTAGTCGCTGTCGAATGCGTCGACATCCTGAAATCGTATACTTTATTAAATCACGTGGAAAGAAGCTTACAGTTCCAAAAATAAAAAGAAGAACAAGCGCTGAAAAGAAGAAAACGCGGAACATGGCGCTGAGGCGTTTTGACAAAATCGAACATGGTTCCTGTCTTTACGAAAACTGAAGGTGATTCATGATCCTTATTTAAATGTGAAAAGGTCTGGCGAAAGGACGAAGACGGCTTTTTTGGGAACGGTTTTAGAACGCGGGCGGAACTATGCTTAAAATAAGGAGGAAGTGGAAGTTGATTCGGGATCCGAATAGTTATTCATTTCTTGTACAGGCGAGAGCACAGTTATTAAGATGACTGGAAGACATGGAAGATGAAGGGAAAGCAGAGCGCAATGCATGTTGAAAATGTCATAAGCGCGAACGATTGGGTGCCGGAATGGAACCCTTCGGATTCTTGCTTAAGCTATTTGTCGTGCATCTACAGTATCCCGGTACATTGAACGATTGCACAACACTCACTGCCCTGCTTTGCAAGCAGTTGGAAACTGGACCGATTTCGTTCTGGATTGCGTTTCGTCGGTCGTGGACGATGAGAATGCAATGATCGGACGAGTTTTACTGGTGCTTCTAACCGCGCATTTTCGCAAACTTCGAATTTCGGAACTCGCGTCGATCGACGCAATCTCCGTTTTATCGAAAGAGCGTGTTTTGAACGTTCCGATGTCCGATCTTTGCTCTCGTTTCTCGAGCTGTGCTAGGTTAATTTACTTATCGCGCACATCTTGCTTTCAGGTTGTTTGCATCCACAGCGGCTACGCGACGTCTGGCCCATGTCGCGTAACCCCTAGCAACGAAGCCCAACTGGGCGCCGAACACTTTTCGCCGGCGCCCAATAAACATCCTATTTGCAGGCGAAGAAGATGTCGTATCGGGAAATGAGAAGTAAGGATTTTTTTCTATTTATACGTCTTTGGTACCTGTAATTCAGATGTGACCGAGATGCTTCGCGCACTCGCGTATCCTCGCCAGGTATCGATCGAGAATTTCCGTTCGCCGAATTTCAAATTGGTCGCCGAGATTCTCGAATGGGTCGCTCACAGGTGAGTATTGATCGGCTTGTTTTCTGAAAAGCATATGTGTATTTCAGGTTTGATCCGACGGCCAGATTGAGCTACAACTTGGAAAATCAAGGAGAACGCGTGCTCTTCATCAAAACTGTGGTCCTGCTGCTGTTGCAAAGAGCGAGGGTGACGCTGAACCCGAGGAAATTGTACCAGGTTAGATTTGTGCTTTGGCGAGTTGAGGAGAGGAGAATTTAGGCCGATGGATACGCCGCGCAGGAGATCCACGTGGTTCTCAAGATACTCTATGAAGCTACGCTGGAAAAGCCGTCGGAGGAGAATTCGTCAGAGTGGACAGTGATGAAGTCAAAAATTAACGCTAAGGTAGGTGCACAAGCGCTGGCTTTATTATAAAATTCATTTCCAGCGACAAGAAATAAGCCGAATACGTCAACTCGCATCCCAAATCCCTCAAAGCGGAGCGATGCTATTCGACCTCCTGAACAAAGAAGTCGTCGCCAGAGTTCGTTTCTTCGAATACTTAAGATCATGAAAAGGTGGAGTTTAGGAACAGCGAGTTCGAGCACTAACGAACAGTTTGAACCTGACGGACGTGGAAGCGAATATTCGTTCGCTGGTATCCAGTGCCGCGGAAGGACAAAGAACGGTCGAAGATAAGCTGGCGAATATCAACAACGACGAACAAGCGCTGGACGTGAAGATCGACAGGCGGAAGAGGGAGTACGAACAGCTGGAGAAGAGGCTGGCGAAGTTACAGGTAATGGGTGGAAGGATAGGTGAACTTCGATCGAGGGCGATAAGCATGATGAGGTGTTGACATTTCGTGTTTTCAGTCCTTCCGGCCACAGTACATGGACGACTACGAGAAGTACGAACAGCATTTAAAGGAACTCTACCAACTCTACGTCATCAAATTCCGGAATCTCACCTACATGGAACAATTGGCGCTAGAAGTCGAACGAAGCGAAAAAGAGAAGACGGCGGAACTGGAACAGTCGATGCGGCAGACCGTGGAGAAAATGCGCAGCGAGGTCGCAAAAGCCGCACCGTAAGAATCTCCGATTGAGGATCTTAAACCTCGTTTAATTTTAGAATCGAGAGTCTTCAAATCGAGGATATCAACAGGAACGAGATGAAGAGGCCAGCTGTGTTCGGAAACATGACGGGAGCAGGATTGTCCGACGATGACGAGGACGAAGACGAGGAGGAGGAAGAAGGACTCGTGGACTTCAACGAGCAGCTGGACCTCGACGACGAGTTTGTAACGCACAGGCGCGGATCGCTTCAAAGGACCGATAACGTAGAAGATGGTTCCGGAAACGACGACGACGACTTTTGAGCAGGTTTTTGTGCTGGGTATGTTTCACGAAGCTGGCGATAAACATTTGGCCTTTTCCAACTTTTGTTCTTTATTCGGATTGTACGGGAATCTTTGTTCCCAAGGACAAATTTATTCACGAACTCACACACCAAAAACCACATTTTATCGCGAGCCGGCACAAGTTGAGCGTCCGATGCTCTGCACATGACTGACCGTGACTATCTTAATCCGGTTTCCGGTCAATGTCCCAAGCGTGGTCTTCGCTATATACACCAAAGTCCGACGGAGTCCGCTGTGTCGCAGGCTGAAGATGAAGATGTTGACGATTGCTTTCGTGTGGCTGGTGATGAAGAAGATGACTTTGTATTCTCCGAAGAAATCGCCGAAGTAGGTGACCAGAATGTCGGGAATCACGAGCATGAAGAGGGCGCTGAGGGAAACTAATCCAACGGTTTTCGTGAAATTGGCCATTTTCTTGTTTTGGTAATATTGGCCGCCGACGGCTTGGGTTTTCATGATCTGAAAATTGGACGTTTGAGGAATATGCAGCGCTTGAAGGGCTTACGCCATAGAGTTTGTAGCTGATCGGAAGATAGAGAGCGATGCTAATGAGGACCGGGATAAGCCGGATGTGGTGCACGTACTCCCAAACGGCCGGGAGATAAGCCGTGGCACCGTAGCAGATCCGGGTCATGTCGAAGGAGTACTCGATTTGAAAGTACAGGCAAACCAGGAAGGCGATGGCGCTGAAGCTGAATGTACCTGAAAGGTTGATCCTTGACCTTTAATCCTCGCAAGGCGAACTTTTACCGACGGTCAGCGCGATTCCGTTCTTTCGCGAGCAGATAATTTCATGCTGGACTGGTTTTAACACGGCGATGAGCCGATCTACGGACACCAACATGGTCATGATTCCAACGAGGTGGTAACCGAAAAAGAAGAGGACGTTGAAGGGTTCCACGTAGCAGCGGAGACTAGTTTCCGGGACGTTGGCCTGGTTCTCAGCGTAGAGAACGAGGCGCTGGGCGCCCGAGAGGATGTTTGCCAAGGCCTGGACGGTATCAGCTAGGCAGAGACCCCCGATGAGCACTAGTTCCTTGCAGGGTCTTAGGGTTTTCGAGAAGTAGATGAGGACGCAGATAGGAACGTTGAAGAGGACGACGGTGCAGCCGATGATACTGTACACCACCATGAACATCTCGTCGTTGGACATTTCGAAAAGTTGGAAGAAAAAGGAATTCTGGAAAGAATGGGTTTAAGCCACGGAGAAGAAGGAAATCCCATGTTGGGCACAAGCACAGCTGCTCTCTGGACTCCCAAGGACGCGGGCTTTATATTCCTCAAGTCGCGTGTCCAAAACTACAAAAGCGCGCGTGTTGTTTGAAAAACTGAGAATGGTTTATGCACGTCTGTTCGCGATTCTCGGGTAGTCCAGTTCCGTGTACGTCGCGGGTTAGAGATAAAGCGAGGTGAGCGTGAAGCATCTTTGAACTTGGCAGATTTTTGCTCCGCCAAAGAATCTTTTTTTGTGTTAAAGTGCATCAGATCGGAAGTTGCTGGCGCCGTTTAGGGAACTGGGAATTCTGAAATGGCAGGTCGTATGTGCAACAACCAGAGAAAAGAAATCTTGCAGATTCTGGAGTTTGGAACCCGCTGCTGCAAGCATCTGGCTTGAGGCTAAACTTTAAGAAAATTAAACTGGCGCCCGAACTTCGCAAATCTTAGAACGCCAAGTCCAACTAATTGTAGTTTTTCATCAACTACGTTTAATTTTCAGAATCCGCGTAATTACTCTTGGTAAACGCTTGTAAGCGAAATCTGGGGACAATAGCGTCTAGACTCTAGAGCTAACAAACAATGCCCAGACTTCTAAAAGGGTTTAATATTTAAAAAATGAAAGTGATAATTAAGCATTATGCAAATCAGAGCCGGAAGAACTTCGACACCCAACTGGCATGAATGCCGAGCACCATATGCATCATCGGACCAATTACGGCAAGTCCGAATTCTTAAATATCGTCTAGCTGCGCATAGATAATACCAGATTCTGCAGAAGTACACCGACCTTTTTTGTTTTAAGGGACATGATACCAGTCTGGAAGCGGAATTGTTGGAGGCGGAATGAAACCAACGAAATTGTGGAGATTTACCTCGCTAAGGCTCCTCCACTTCTCCTTTGCCTACACTTTGCACCCTTCTATTAATCTCGGAATAGTTCGTCCAGACGCAAAGAAGTGGAGAACAGTTATCATGTTACGGGAACGCAGGTCGCCGAAGTCTGGAGTTCTTTGAGAAAATTACGTAAGGAACTTCTTGCAAGGACGCCCAAGAATGCGTACGGAGAGGTGGGGTGCAAGAAACGTGAGATTTAGGAAGGAAGAGTAGAATTTGAGTTTGACGCGGCAGTTCGCTCGAACGAGCTAAAGCACCAACAAATTGCTCCAAAAGATGGTCACATATCTGTTAATGAGCTGACTGGCATCAGTTGGCGTTAATGAGATTAGAGTTGTTCTTATCTTCATTCCGTTTCCTGAAATTTGTAAGACCTAGACCGTAGACTAGAATGGGTTAAATTCAACCCAGTTGCTAAGAATTAGCAAGGTTGATCGGGCCACAACACGTCACTCATAACAAGAAGTTCTGAACAAGCAGAAAGTCCTTTTAAAAGACATTTGAACGAAGATTCATTCCACATACTTTATTCGCGTTCTTCAACCTTCACGAGGTAAATACGAGATGCAGATTTTAGAACGGGACATACAAACGTCAGAAAATCCGCGGGTGTGATATTTGTGGGACTATTTATGTGCGTCGTAAACAGCGGAAAGAACCTAAATTTGAGATTGCGTGTGGTCGGTCAACAGTCTTTTTTGAGAGACTAACGATTAGATACGAAGTGATTCTAAACGACGACCTTCGATGTGCCCGAATGAGCCACACTTTAGAATTAAGAAAGATGACGTTTGCGTAGCTATAAAAGATCATGTAATCGGTGACGCAGGGGTTAATAAGGCATTTGGGATCAAAATTTGACGTTTGTGGAAGTTTTCTTGTGATTGCAAAACTGCAATTTGTGTAATTGTTGGTGAACAAGGCGGAAATTTGCGATAAAATGGACCGCTGGATCGTCCTTGGAAGTGGATGTCGACTTTGAACCACTAGGAATAAGGAAGACACAATTAGGACGTGATGTTAAGTGGAAAGAACCTTCTGCTGCCCAATAAAATGGCCACACGCGTCAAATGTTCTGTTTTCAGCAGTTCTGTTTACCTGCTCACTCTTTCACAGATGTTTTCGTTTTCCTTAATGAATTTCAAGTTTCATTGAATTCGCAACGGGTTGTGAGTGTTCTCTGCTCCAAACGCAACCGCACGAACGCTGATTTTCCTCTCATTCGAATTTCGACCGCGAAAAACTCGGAATTCTTTTGTTTTGGTCACAGAACAGTTGTCGTTTGTTTCCTCGTTTCGCAACTCCAAATCCCCTTTTAATGGGACGATTTGTCAGGTGTTCGCTCGCCGAGTTCGCCCAATCGCGACCCTAAGCGACCTCCCCCTTTCGCCTAATGTTTATACTTCCCGCTGATTCATCGCGGAATAGAAGCCGAGAAGATCAGTCACCAGCAGCACCCCTGCGAGCGCTTCCGCTGTTTCCCATTTCTCTCAAACGCGCGATCGATTTGTCGTGATGCGGGGTTCGATTCTTATTTTCTTCGCCGCTCTTCTGACGCTCGGATTATGCGAGTCCGAAAAAAGGGATATTATGAAAGGTGGGAGAACTGTTTTTGCGATTTTGAGAATGTGGAAGTTCTAGATGTCATCCCTGATGAGATCTTCAAGTTCTTCAATACGGTGAGTTGGGAGATCTTAACGTTCCAGTATTGATTTCCTTGTTTTTAGCTGACGTGGGAGGAGAAAGAAGCGCTGAAGGAAGTCAAGCAAGCCGTCTACCAATCCACCAAGAACGGAACCAAACTGACTCCAGCGGAGATCACCGAAATCACCAAGGAGAAGTCCACGTCACTCTATGACAAGAAAGTGGCTCTGGAACAAGGTCTGCAGGACAAAGTCGCCAACCTCAGCGACAAGGGACAATCCTTCATCGAAGCCGTAAGTATCTCTCGCTTGCTCTCACCTCTCTCGCTTTCCTAACGCGCTCTCTGAACTAATTCAGTATTTCTTAGCTTCATATTACATCTGTGATGACCGGTCAGAACTACGGTGTCGGCGGCAGGTCCGAAATGCTCGACCTTCTCCGGAAGGAGAACCGTAAATTGTCCAAGGAGGATCGCCGCGGGATCGTCGCCGCGTTCCCGAAGTTCAAACGAATTTTCAATTGTGAGTGAATGTTGAAGGTTGTGAAGTAAACTGATATTCCGCTTCAGATCTCCAACGGAAGCCTTAAGTCGATTAGCTTTAATTCCCCCCACTGCAATAACTTGTAATTTGTGAATTCGATAAATTGGTATGAAGAGATTGGAGTCGTTGCTGATAGGCGGGCATTGGCGATTTCGTGTATTTTGCTCTAAGGATACAAATCCAAGTGAGGCAGGACGATGCTCAGAAATGCCAAACCTGCGCAGTTTCTGGTCGAAGAGCTGCAGTTATTCTTTCTCCCGAGGAACAGGTTCCCCCTCTTCCGTCGCCGACCGCCAACCTTCAAAACAAATAAGAATCACTTCTAAAACAGATTGTTTGTTACTTGTGCTTCCTTTTGTGTCTTGATCACCTGTTGAATTGCGAGAATGAAAAGCTGTGTTTTACTTCTTGTGATTCTCTTGGCTCTCAACATCAACGCCGAGGAGACCAAACCAGTGGACAAGGACACAGCGGCCAAGGAATCGCACGGTCATCAGAAGAACAGTATTTATAGCGGTAAGACAAGTTCTCACTGAAGGGTTACTGTGTTCTTTAGATCTTGTACCCGATGAGCTCTACAATTTCCGCGCCGATGTGAGTTCAGCGGATAGGAAATCTTTTAGCTAATTTCGTATCTTTGCAGCTTCCCTGGGAACAACAAGACTACCTGGATCAAGTGAACAAAGCCATCGCAGAAGCGATCAAGAAGGGAACTCCGCTGTCCTCCGACCGGATCAACGACCTTTTGAAAGACAAGTCCAAAGAGCTCTACGAGAAGAAAATGGATGTCCTGCACGCGGTGAATAAGAAAGTGGACGCGATGACTTCGAAGGCGAAAGATTTCATCGAGAAGCTCCATGTGACGTCGCTAATAAGTGGGCATTCTTGGGGAGTTGGACCGACGGAGAAGATGTTCGCGTTGCTGCGGAAGGAGATTCCCTTGTTGAGCGAAGAAGATCAGAAGTCGGTTGTGGAGCAGTTCCCGAAGTTCAAGAAGGTCTTTGATCGTAAGATTGATTCGAAATTCGAATTTTTGATGTTGGATTTTTAGATTTTAACAAGAAGAAGGGAAGCGCTTAGAAAGAAGTGAAGTTCATAGGAAACTTTGATTGGAGGAGAGATGGATGTTAAATACATATAACGTGTTTCATAGAATGGCCGAAAGAGCGATAAACCACTATATCACAGAATTTCTTCTAAATGCTCTGCAAGACATTGTGGTTTCCCCTTCGCCTTGAAGATCAAAGTTCACTCGCGTTAGTTCACTCTCTACGTTCGTCTGTCCCGCAAATCTTTGGTCTATGGACCAGTTCCTTGTTTTCGCATTTCAGGCTGGTCAATCAACACTACTGCCACTTATCGTCTCCACAACAAACTTCTATTTTCCATCATCTTCATTTGGCCAATTAACCATTATCTGCTCATCAGCCATGCGATCCCTCGCTTGTTTCATATTTTGCCTTTCCTTGCTTTGTACCACGGAATGTAATCAACGCCAAAAACGATTTTCGCTGTTCAATTTGTTCCACAAGAGCGACGACAAGCCGAAACCAGCCCCATCGCAGCCGAAGAAGGCCGAACCTAGCATTCTGCGAGGTATGCTAACCTCGGGATTACGGTAATTAATCCCATTTGATTAGATCTTGTTCCCGACGACATCTTGGATTTCTTCCGCAACGTGAGATCAACTCTGCTGCTTATAAATAGTCCGCCTTATTCTAGCTTCCCTGGGAACAACAAGAATACATCGATCGCGTAAAGATAGCCATCGTTGAAGCGCACAAGAAAGGAACTCCGCTCTCGAGCGACCGAATCAACGACCGCATAAAGGATCTGGATCCAGAATTGTTCGACAAGAAGATGGCGTTGGTCCACGCGTTGAATAACAAGGTGGACGCGCTTTCGCCCAAAGGTCGCGAGTACATTGAGAAGGTGAGCGCCGAATGGAGCTACGGAATCATCTTTAAGGAAAGATTTCAGCTTCACGTGACCTCCGTCATCAGCGGTCAAGATTGGGGTCTTGGAAGCAACGATAAGACCATCGATTTCCTCAAGAAAGCCACTCCGATGTTGAGCGAATCCGATCGGAATTCTATCGTAGAACAGTTCCCGAAGTACAAGGCGATCTTCGAAAGTGAGTCGGAGATTATTCCGAGCCTCTCTTATTTCCGCTTTTAGGATTCGGAAAGCACTGAAACGTAGAAGGATTAAACGTTAATAAACAATTTGTACGGTTTCTAGTTTATTCCATAAAAAACAAAGTTCACGGTAGAAGACTCTCGCAAGAGATTAGGAGTTTCCCGTCCACTTTCGACAGCTTGTTCCGCTTCACGTTTTCCATTGTCAGCTGCCGATTTTCGGGAAGAAGCAGGGTAATCTTGTTTGACGCTTGCTTCCGGGCCAAGTAGGTGGCTATGGCTCCGTACTCCTCAAGCACATCATCGATGAGCTCCTTGAAATGATCTTCTTGCATATGGGGCAGTTCGAGCTTGAACGCGTGAACACGCTTGACTTGGAAGTAGAAAGCTTCGAGGAGAATCATGACCTGAGCAGGAAGGAGTTCGTCCCAGTAGGAGTTGATGGAAGAATACTGGAACTGCTTGAGGTGTTGGTTGAGAAGGATGACGTCGATGACGCGGCCGGTGAAGCTTTCGGATTGACTTCCCGTGTAGCGGAGTTTGAAGATCTTAATGAATAATCAGATATACAACGGAATCTGGCTGATTCATAGTTACCTTTAACTTTTGGTGAGCAGTGGCTTGGTTAAGAATCGCGTTGAGTACTGATATCTCCCCAGTTTCGTAGTGACCATAATGGAGGGTCCTTGGAATCAGCGGTCGAGAAATCAATTTCTCGACAAGCGCTGGGTTGTCGTACTAAAAACACACAATCTTAAATACCTCCAAATAGATCTCTTTACACCCACCACGTCGTAGAACACAACGAAATGATTTCCGTGGCGCACTTTGAGCAGAGAGTTCTTCTTAGTTCCAATGCTCGTCTTCTTCGAGATCTTCTTCGTTTTGCTCGTCATCGCCTTCACCCAATCGTCGGCCCATTCGAAAGCTGCCGGCGATAAATAAATCTCGCTGAGAGGCACGACGTGGGAATTCTTGTTTAGTTTGTCCATTTCGGGTTTGTAGAGTTCTCTGAAAACAATTCTTCAATGATATCCAATATTGACGACTCGCTTACCTGACTTTCTCTCCTTCAACCACCTGCACATAGATATCTTCCGTCAAGTCCCGAATGATCGACTTCAGCTGCTGGCTCACAAGACGGCAGTTCGCCCGGTCCTTGGCAGATACACGCTTCAGAATATCCAGCTTCAGCTCAGTGGGAAGATCCATAAACGGAAATGGTCCCTTCGGCTCGCGGAAGAACTTCGACAGTGACTTTATCATCATGTTGACAGCGAGCGGAGCGAGTGACCAGCGGAGTGACGGCTGGGTACGCCGGGAGAGGACAACAGCGCGGGTGTATTTTGCCGCGCCTAGCGCGGCCAAATCGATATCCTCGGTGCAGCTTGCAGGCGATAATTATAAGCGCAAAAGCACTCGGAGGTCGATTGAGCGAATCCTGAAAGAAATTCGGGTTATTTACAAATTCCGTAAACTTAAAGATGAAAAGATCGAAACTAATGCCTTACCTTCAATCGGTTAATCCACGAAGAGTGTCAGAGACAAATTTGGAGATCGTGGGAGCTGCAGCATAAGGAGAATCTTCGATTTGGCGGTCGCGGGAGTCGTGGAGATCTTGAATTTTGCGACCTGAAATTATGAAAAATCAGTGTTGCGTCACGTTTCGTATATACCATTTTTGGCATTAAATAGAATTAACTAATAATAGAAATTAGTTATTGCGAAACCCAACGTAAGTTACGTCATGTTTGGCAATAATTTTCGGTATTCAGAGAGGCGAAAACTAATAAATGAAAAAAACCAACGCAGTATTTACCTTCGAGGCCATGGGGACGCTTCCTTCAACGGCCAATGGAGTTGAAGTAGCTGACGACTCCTCCGAAGCCGTGACTCCAATGCTGCTGGAGACGCTGGTCGGGAACCGAGACATTTATGTCTGGATTCTTGTCTGAAAGAAGAAATTGCTAATGAAAATATCTGGAAAATCGACGCGCGCACGAGACAAATGAAAAAACCAAGACGACACAGAAACGAGACCTTTCCAACGTCTGGATCGAGCATTTTACGCAACACACCCCATCCGCGGACAGTCGGGCGACGGACAATCCGCCGTCAAACATGAAGGAATTCTAGCATTCGTGAGCAATGCAGAATTCGCTACAAGACCTTTACAAATTCTCCCACGATGTATTTTCCGAATGTAATCCGGAAGTTGGAGGCCAAGGATCACTTCCCAAACGACAACAAAAACGGTTGTTTGGAGATGTTTTTCTTCAGGTCTTGTGTTCTTAAGTCCCATGTTCGCTATTTTCCACTTTTCCACTTCTTCTTGGCTTTCGCTTCCTAATGAGCCATTATTCATCGAAAACAGTTCTTCATTCTATCTTCGGTTCTCCTCCGCCTGTTACCAGCCTTTGTCCCCAAACCTCCGCCTCTTCAAACGGCAAATGTTGTGTCTAAGACATTTTCCAACGTCAACACGATTAATTTATTCCGTTTCTGTACCGCGTCGTACCAACATCGACGGGTTTTCACGGAAAGAGTTTCGCCGGTTCCCACAACCGTTCTTGCGCGTAAACAGCTCCGTGGGCGGCGAGAACGTTCTTCGGCTTTTCGTTTTGAGAGTTTTTGTCGCTCTTAAACTATTCAGCGTTTCACTTCCTTCCTCCAGCGCTAAAAACAAACTGTCTCCCACGTGACCGCTGGCCCGTGCACCTGTTTTTTGCGCTTGAACCCACGGCTGGACCGCGTGGCGTCCTCCCACTCCGCCCCTTGGCGGCGTAAACCAGAGCGAGTGATTCACTCGAACGCAACACCGCCAGCGCCGCTTCGAGGCGAGGAACTCCCATCGATTCGCTTTTCTCCACTTTTATGTTCTTCCGCGTGGTCACTCGCCGTTGTTTACACACGCCTCCTCAGTTGGTGTTTTGTTTTGCGCATCTGGGATTTTGGAAAAATCTAATCCTCTCATTTCCAGGCCATGCCGTCTTATTTCGGGCGAGCGCGCCTCAAGGCCGCTTTGAAACAGCCCCACTGCCACGACAGAAACGCCATGGCCAGCGTCCTCAAGGAAGCCAAGTATTTCGGCCAAGATTTGTGGTATTTCACGGGCCAGAAGATCAGGAAGCAGTATTACAGGGTGAGTGAACAGCTGTTGTGGCTTTTGAACTATTTCCTTTTTTCAGTTCTACCCGCAACAAGTCTTCAACTTTCCCCGTCCATCACAGCCCGAAAGGCCGAAACAGAAGACCTCCCAGTTTCTCCAACTTCCCACAGAAGTCAGAGCCCACATTTTCTCATTTCTTAGCCCGAAGGATCAACTGAGAAGCCGTCTTGTTTGCAATGCCTTCAACGTCACAATTATCCTCTCAATTCCGCGCGTTCCCACCACTCTGCATTTATCGTAAGTCCAAATTTCTGTTTACATTCCAAATGACCTTTTCAGCTATCGCCACGTGGGAGAAACCGATCGCTCGGTTCTAGTGATAAGCAAGCCAGGCAGGAGTTCTTGTTTCCAGGAGAAATGGGTCATCAAACCCAAACATTTCATCAACCTGCACTCGCATATCAAGATCCAGTCGGCTCGTTATGAGCCCAAATTCGGGAATTTGAGGATGCTTGAAGATCTGCTCGAATTGCCAGTTTGTGCAGGAATCAAGGAATTCACTGGAGTGTTTGTAAGTGGTGCTTCTTAACTTTTTAAGTTGAAAATGCAAACTTCAGGAGGAGAACATGAAGGACATCTTGAAACTCGCGGTCTTTGAAAACTCAATTCGGGATTTGGAAATCAAGACGCGGAACAGGAGGAACGTGGAGTGTATCTCAAGTTGGGCGGCTGCGAGGAGTGATCTCAAGGTGAGATCCTGCTGTTTCCACTCCTAATCTCCCTTTTTGCAGAAAGTCGTTCTCCACTACACTGGCAAAGATTTCACCTCCGTCTCCGAACAGGCCCAACTCGTGATCGCCAACAACAAATACCTCACGAACTTCGAATTTCGAACCGACGGACTTGAAGTTCCAAAGTTCGAGCGAATCGAAGCCGCAATTTGGGTTAGCTTTTCTTGCTATTTTCCTTTGAAAACACGCCGTTTCAGCACTTCATAACTCCTCCAAGAATCGGCTGCGTCCGTCTCCCGAGGATTTCAAAAGAAGAATTTCTCTTCTTAAAGGACGGAATGGTTGCCAAGTTCGGGAAACTCGTGATCTACGAGCCACGCAAGAATGCCCAAGCCCTCCGCCTTGTGATCTCGGCAAGTCGCTACATGACCGTATGCAACAGCGTGGAGGGGCTGAGTTTCACGGGACGCTTGGCCGACAGCTACTTCAATGGAATCGACCATGGATTGTGATCGATTTACTGCCGCCATCGAAGGATGATCATAACTTGTATATACGACCTGTACATAAACTACGTTCTGCAAAATTTTCAGCTTCTGAACGACTTGGAAATCTGACTTAGATCGAGGACTACATTATGCCATAACCCAAACCACTCGTAAAAGTTGTAAAGAACAGATTTACCTTGTACACGCAACCAAAACCATATTCACCATTCTTCGAAGTAGGAGACAATAGCGCCGACGCCGCAGACGAAGATGAAGAAGGTTGAAATCGCAACGGTAACAGCGGAGAATCCCAGGATCTTCTCTTCTCTGAAAGATTACATGATCGTCTAACAAACAAGCCGTTTTTAGAACATTGATCAAAAGAATGGCTCTGACATCTGGAACCAAAGCTACCAAATCAATATACCAAAGTCAGACTCACCTCAACAAGCGGTTCTCGTATACATTGTGTTCTCCAAGCGACTTCCAGCGGTTTCTGTCCGGCCGCCTCTGAAGCTTCGCTCGCCTCTCGGACAGTTCCTTCTTCTTCCGTTGGTATTCCTTAGCGAGCTGAAAGACGATTGTCGAGCAGAGATAAACCACAAGGAACTCACGAAAACATCAGTGCAAGTTCCAGTCTGGTTGTTGTCTCTGATGACATTCTGCTCCCCGGTTAATCCCGTTTCGGTGACCTGGTCCGCTTGCTTCCTTGCGAGTGTTTCTATCGTTTCTTCGTCGTTGGCCATCGCGAGCAGATTCTAAACCGACCGCTCGCTGGCTTGATGACTCGGGAAAATGAGGACGGCTTCGTCTGAAGTTCGGCAGCTGCGTGTCTGCGAGACGAAGAGAGCAGTGCTTGTTCCTTCGCGATCTGAAAGAAGTCTGCGATGCGATTGAGAGCTATGTCTAGACAGAGCTTACCTGTCCTGGAAAATCATTTAGTAGCCATGAAGATGCCTCGAGCAGGAACGGTTCCAAGGCCAGCGCTGCGGTGGCGTTCGGTCGGAATCTAACGCGAACATCGTTTCTCGTGTCCTTCGAGCGCATTTTCAAGGCTGAAAAAGATGTTCAAGACACGTTCAGCACATTTCTTCAAAGTGCACTTAAAAGAAGCCGAAATCGCTGATCATTTTCGAAAATGAGTTCCATCAAGTGGAAGAGCGCTGCGAGACCTGATCTACTCATTGGAAACTCGTATTTTCTAAACATCAGCCGAAGAATTCGTTTGAGGTGGATGTGATTGTGTTGAAAATCGCAAAAAGCCTATTTCGAGTCCTTCTTTGAGCCGAATGCTGTATCTATGTATCTCAACGTTGTCTTTATAACACTTTTATTCATAGTTTCATTTGCACTTTCAGTTTCCATTCTCGGACTCCTGGGCATCATCTTCTGCTTCTTCGTTCTCTTCGGATTCTTCCTCCTTCTTCTCTTCCTTCAATCCGGATTCGCCCGCGTTGACGTCGCTGCCGTCGTCCTTTGGCTTCTCGTCATCGTCGAAGGAAGTCGCGGCGGCCGCAGCGACTCCGATTCCTCCAACGGTGGCTCCAGTGGCGGCGGCCGACGAAGCGGCGATCAGGCCGGTGGCTCCCACGCTCTGCATCACCGAAACAATTGCGGGGGTGACGCCTGAACAATTTGATTAGCAGAGAAGAACACAAACTCGCTCACCTCCTCCAAGGCTCATCATCCAAGCGGCCGTACTACCGGTTGCGATGCCGCCGGCTCCGAATCCGAGTGCGCCGACGACCAGCGGAGCACAAACCGTAACTCCGACTCCAGCGGCGACTCCAACGCCGATTCCGATCGCCGCGTTCTTCGCGAACTTCTTTGGGGAAAACTTCATCTGAAATTCAGTAATTGCCGATTACCACGAATTTGTCGAAGCGATTGGTTCCACGTAAGACTCCTTTCGCCACAAGCGCAGTGACTAATGTCATGCCACGTTCCCCCGACCCCTGCGTGCCTGCAGCTGAATACAAATGTCCGTTGTCGCACGATACAAATCAGTTTACAATGAGGACAAGGAATCGAGTTGTAAATACAACTGACCCATCATCCCCTGAGCAGGCTGTCGTTAAATCGCACAACGTTAGAAACGAATCCTTCTCGAAGGATCAAATAAACAGCGATCTCAGATGGCGTTTCGAACGCTTTTTGAGGGCTCTCCTTTCAACTGACAAGTCGCTCTTATCTTTACAGGCAAAAAAGGATCCGATTAACTGTGGTTAATTCATAGATACGCCACAACGATAAAGAGAGAACATATAATTTGTCGCTCGATGCGGAATTTATTAAATCAAACAAAATTTGAATTTCAAAAACTTCAAGATCGCTTCAAGATCAAGATCGATTTTACAAAGGCCATCTCTCAACTTCACTCTAGCTCAGTTTTGATCGTCGGGTACGTCTTTCTCATGTCCGAGAGAAGCTGACGGCGGATATCCGGCTTGCGATACGTCCGCGAGCCGTCGGACAAACATTCCAGGACGTTTTCAGTTTTGAGGAAATCGCTGAGAAGACGCTTGATGTAGTACGTCGCGCCGTGGATCACGAGCGATTTAACGGATCTTTTCATAATTCTAAGATTGAAGAATTTATGGGCGTCGTGGACGTCGTAGAGTTCCTGGAATCATGATGTTTGCGCATAGAAAACAACGGCCAAAATTACAATTTCCACGTTTTCGACGGTGCTTTCGAGAATCGTGTTTCTAAGCAAACTGAGATCCGGGTTCTTCGTCAAGTCCATGATGATCGTGTCGACTCTCAGGTGACAATGCAAGCTGAGCACTTCTTCCAAAGTCACATTATACACTTTTGGCTTCAAGATGCTGTAGATGCGTTCTTTCTTCAGATACATCTGCTTCTTGTCCCTGAAACGGAAGCTTTGGACAACGAAGCCTCATCTCAACCGCCTACTTGTTTATAAGCGTGAAGTTCTTCTTGGGCAACATTTGGGTGATGCAGATGTCGAACATCTTGCACACCATGCGGAGATCCTTGAGTTCGTAGTCGTTGAAGTGGCTGAAGATCTTGGAGATGAGTTTGAAGGAGAGCGAAGTGATCAAGTCGGGACGGCAGTTGTAGTACAGCGGCTGCTCTTCGAAGGTCAGCTGGAAACATTGAAAGTATAGGAATGACAAGAGAATCCCGAACTCACCTCCCTTTCCGACTCGTTCAACCTGAGCCAATCGAACTCTTCCATGAAATCATCTCGACAGTCCAGGCAATTGGAGTAGAGATAGTGGCACCACCAAGGCGGATCGCGGTTTCGGACGCACGACAAGCAGAACATCGCCGACGGAGGAAATTCGGCTTTCGACACACGCTTTCCTCAAATGCCAAGACCACTGGTGTTTCCCTGGCAACTCGGCGAAAAGGGTAAATTGGTGGAATTAATGGGATAAGGCGTGCGTATGAGGCCAACGCTGGAATATTGATTTAGTGGCTCTGGTGGACAGTTCTGCGTGGAAACGCTCGAAATTGTCGTTAGATCCATGTTTGGGAATGTTTGTGAGTGTGTGCGAAAAGAGAAACTTTGAGAAACGGTTTTATTTTGGTTTAAGAGTAGAATCGAACGGAAGAATGGCGAACAAAGAGATATCCGACGTCCTTGAAGTTGTTGCGCTTGAAAATCTGCTCGTTCATGAAGATGCAGAGATTCTTGTAGAGGCGAGGGATGTCCAGCATGTTGGCGGCAGTGAGCAGGCGGATAACGTGCGGAGCTTGGAGGTTCTTGAAGAAGGTTTTCTCCTTCCGCGAGAGGTGCTTGTAGCTGGAAACCGGAGAAGGATCGTGGCCGAACTGTTCGCAGTAGTCGATGACCAGTTTCGCGATTTCGGAGTCCACGAGTTGGATAGAGAGGATGTTGTCCAAGGAGTCGGTCTTGTGGAGAACGAGGTTCTTGAGCATAGAGGACATTTGGAGAGCCTGTTCGGAGATTTCGAGGAGGAAATCGTCGGAGGTCAGAAGGTGGAAGGTGGCCATGGTAGCTGGTGTTGCTTCGGGTGTACTGAGAATAGGGTTGGAAAGCCCTTATATGGAATTGGGACCAATGCTTCCAGTTTGGGAGCATCGGTTTTGCGTATACTCGGCATTGGTTTTTGTAGAAACTGGCATCGATTCGTTCCTTTGGAAGCGATGCTTCTCGAGAATCTTGGAGAACGAAACACGCACGTAGAAATTTCCATAATTTAATTAGTTTTGGACTTTCTTATCCTGAAAGTGACAAAGCTCTGGTTTTTCTTCGGCTCGTCCAGATCCACAATGAGGTGGCGGCCAAACTTCAGCCGGACGTCAAAAGCTGATTCTCGGGATCCACGCTGCCACACGTTTTTGTATTGCTTGAAGGTTTTGGAGAATTCGTCCCGGACTTCCTGGGAAACTCCGGGCAGTCGAATCATTCCTCTGCGTTTCCCAATGTCGTAGAGCTGAAATCTCGGGTTTTCAATGTTATCACAAGTTCGCCTACATCGAAGATCTGCAAGATTTGCTCCGGCTTCATGACTTCAGCTGCTCCTCCTGGGATGTTCACAACGTCGAATCCGCCATAGCAAAACTGGAATTGAGGAATTGACATGTTGAGGCTGAGGAAGTCGATGAGGAGTTGGTTGTTCTCGGGGTTCGGAGGCCCGCAGTAGAAGATAACAAGACGCTGAAATAAGCCTTAGATCTGATGATTAGATTTCTGAACTCACCTGAAGATTGGGCAATCCTTTGCAAGAAATGCCTTTAATATCTTTCATAGATTTCACGGGGAATTCCAACGTGGATATTCCGCTCAAACCCGAATAGTTCAAAACGTCCAAAGTGTACTGAAAGAGAAGTATTTATGAGTGCTAGAAACGAAATGGAACTTACGCTCCGAAGCAGGGAGACGTTACGGCATACGATAGGATGCACAATGCTGTTGAGATCGGTGGAAGAGTGGATGGTGATTCGAATGATTCTAAGGCGGCTTTCGATGTTGAGGAAATCCTCCAAACGCCATTTACGCCCATGGACGTGCCTGTTGTGGGACAAGACTCTGCTGGGTCTGCGGACATCAAAAAGGTCGCCGGTTCGGTAGCGGTTGGCCCTGAAAAGAAATGAGTTTTAGGGGGCAATAAGGTCATGTTTATGAAATCCAGTTCTTGTCTTATATTCACGTGATTTCAGGAATTCCGAAACTCAAAGAGATAATTGATAAGAGAAGTGAATTGTTTACGGTGCGAATAGGTGATTCTCCGAGCAGTAAACAGCGCGAGGTCAAACATCGGGCAGTTTAGCCACGTCGGCAAACAACTTGTACAAAAAACGGGAAATATTAGTTTCGTGCGATAAGAGAAAAATCGAGATTCTAACCTTGTTTACGGACTTTTCAGAGTTACAAAAAGCGCTTCACTTACAAACATAAAAAGAGCTGACGTGACAGGTGAAGCGCATAAACACGAAAGTTGTTTACAAACTCAGCGATTCGCCATCGAAAACTGACAAACAAGGTCATCAATTTGAGAGGAAACGTAAACATCCACCCAACCATAAACTGCCCGGGAAATTCAATAAATTGAAAACAAACAACTTGCGATTATTACTGATTATAAACATACCTGACGGTCAGAATAACGTCGAAACTGCACCACGGGATAATACTCAGGTTCAGAGATTTGCATACCAGCCGGAGATTCTTCTTATCCCTGATCGACAGGAACGTCTGCACCAAGGCAATTATCTCGGGAGGGACGTCGGCCAACGTCAATCGAGGTCTTCGGTTAGTCGTGCGGATGAATTCCTCGTTTTGCTAAAATGGAATACAGTAATATCCAAAGCGAATCTCCTCTTAAACTCACCAAAAGTTGCCTATAACTCATCCTCGCGAACTCATCGGAGCAAAAGGCACGTGACGCGGACATGCAAGGAGATTTTAGCGGCACTCTCTGAGGCGGAAGCGTTAGGTGCGAGGCGGAGCGCAAACAGAGCGCAGTGCGAGAGAACTATGCATCATAGCTTGCAAGGGTGTCCTCCTTTCGTCGCTGCAAACGACCCAACAAGTAATCAATAATGCCGCTGCTCAGATGTTGATGATTGGTGGCTCGAGTTGGAAAGAGGTCACAAACGCAAAAAGGGGACATTGTTTCTTTGGCTTTGTAACAGCCGATGAATCAAGGTCGCCGTGAGTGGGAGTCGTCACGGCCATCCGATCGGAGAATTTTTTAAATTTCCGACTTGAACCTTGGCTGAGCAGGTGGAAATGCAGAACATAGAATAAGATATTTCACGTATACGAGTTCCTTCAATCGCCTTCATTGAATCAAGTTCATTGGTTATGGGTATGTGACAACGAGGTGCCCTTCTTCCTTCTGAATCGACCATCCGGCTTCTCGGATAACTCCGCCGAGCTTCTTCTTCACGTCGCCACAAATATGAATCTCGATTTTCGTCTTCTAAACGAGGTTATTATTAGAATCTTGACAATGAAGCACCAAAGAACAATCAGAAGTACTCACCGCGTTCTCTCGACTACCGAAAAATTCCGAGAAACTCTCCAAAAACTCCACGTTTTCTTCCTCGACGTAGAATGTCCTTATCGAATCATAACGAGAAAGCACTTCCACGGCAAATCGAGCCAAGAACGGAGTGTAAGTAGCCTGAAGCTAGGTTTGATTTCAGGTGAATAGAGGTATTACCTACCTTGTGCCAGCTGACCATCTGCAGATGGCGACACACTCTCGAAGACAGAAACCGCAATACCGTACGATTGCAACAATTCTTCGCCAAATGGATCGACGTTATTTTGAAACGCGAGTTTAGGTTGGAGAGAGTCTTGTTGGGCAAGGTTGGCCAGAAAACCGAGGAATTCAGAATTCCGTCTTTGCCGTTTGTTTGCAGATAGAAGTGGACCAGTTGTCCTCGATTACTGTAAACGTGCACTTTAAGGATCCAATCTCGTTTCGCTAACTTACTATGTCTTCAAGTGAAGCGTAAACTCGATCTTGATCACCGAATCAATCACCTTCTGGAACCACCTGCAAACAGCTCTGCAATTCAATCGATCGTTCAACGGCAGCCGATCAAAGATAAGCAGGAGAACATCCTTCGACTGGTCCGCGATCCCATCCTCTGAGTGTTCGTTGAACCATCTGAACTCGGTTTCCTAAACAACTCACACTATTAACTCCTCCCAAACACTCACAAACTCACCAGATTCCTAAGTTTCACTCGTTCCAACAGCGAATAACCACTTTCCACTTCTTTGACCGCGCACTTCTTCCTACCGAAAAACGCGAAAACTTCTGTGAGGAGCATCTCTGACAGCGAAGATGACAGCGTACATACGTAGGCCGTAATCAATAACCTGAGAATAAATGTCGCGTCTTTGTGGAACTCTTAAAAACAGAAATAAATACTTTGCGCACGTGTGTGATCGATAATCCACCCGTTTTACGGAGGAGTCGGTGATAGGAATGCAGGGCACCCAAACAAAATGCACCAAAACAACTGGGAGAGCGGAGGGGAAGAACACTCGGAATGTGGAAACTAGCGTAGTTGGGTCGAGTGCGCTTTATTTGGGTTCTTGAATCCAGGGAATCACATCTTTTTAAGCTCTCTTTAAATCACTTGATATATTCAGGGACGCTCTTCCTAATCAGTTTCCGTTGGAGAACGTTCGAGCCGCCAGATCGTCGAGAGCTTCTCCTTTGATCTCGTACTCCACGAAAGGAAACGGTTCAATAGGTTTCGCGTTGAACTGAAAATGGTCGTGATATACTCAAGATCGCTTTCAAACGACCTCACCTTCTCGTAGAATCTCATGGTGGCCGTGTCATCTTCGGAACACTCGTACTTTATTCTGATGAATCGGTTCTGCTTCGCCCAGAGCGCCAAGTGGGCCAGCAGCTTCTGGCCTATCTTCTGGCCTCTGAGGCTCGGGTCAACGTAGAGATCTTCCATCATAAGGAACTAAAACATCCATATTTATATCGCCTCCATGACGTTCTTACTCACCGGTCCCTTCCACGTCGAGTAGGCGGTGTAGAACAAAACGTGGCCGACGATCTTATCTTCCAAAATCGCCAAAAACGATCGCAGCGTTTGGTTCGCAATAGAGTGCCTCAGCGTTTCCAGCGACTGTTCGGGTCCGTTGGGCTTCCCGACGTGGGTGGCCAGCGCCTAAAACACAATCGTTAGAGAATTATAACAAAGAGATAATCATCACGTTAATCAGCTGGAAAATGACTTCCGCGTCCTTCTCGGTGGCTTCGCGGATAACCAAAGGCGACATTTCTTGAAACTGAAATTCGAACTAAATTCATCTGGCGAACAAACGAAAATGCGATCAATAGCGCAACCACGCAACGGCGTCTCTCGTTCTACCTAAAGACCACGGCTGCACTTCGTTGAGCGCTTATATGTTTGCTGAGCGCAAAAGCGCTGACGTCACTTTGTGACAGTCACAATTGCGAGAAAATGAGGCTCGTGGTGTAAGAGTGATGTAATGATGTTGACGTGAAATACGGAAATCTCAGCTATTTATCGAACATTCATGAGATTTTCTTCGCAACGTCGCCGATCACTGTCCTCAGCTGCCCGTATACAACTTCATATCCTTTGATGTCCACCGTGGCGAAGAACACGAGTAAACAGCAGCTGAAGGATAAGGCCGAAACCACGCTGGCGTAGAATTTTGAAGCTTTTAGCTGAGTTTCAACGATATGCAGTGGAATGGCTATCAAGAGAACGATGCCCAAGACTTGAAGGCTTTCTAAAGAAGAACAGATAGAGAAGAAGAATACCAGAAAACGCTTACGATAAAAAGAGATTCCCGTTCCGTCATTGACACATCTGAACGCTTCGGTTACGGGCCAGAACACCAGATACAAGGCGAAAGAATGATTTCCCAAGGAGATAAAAAGCCGGTTGGCAAAGATCTTCTCCACTTTTGAGCCTGTTACGGACGGGCCGAAAGCGAAGAGAATGGCTGTGATTCCCGTTGCAAAGATCCTTATCAAAATATCGGATTTCAGTAGCATCAGCCTGTCAGGTATAATAGTGACTGTAGCCAGGACCAACGCTAACATCACATAAGCTGTTCTAACTAAACAATACATCTTATCCCAAGACTCACTTTCTTCTTACCTTCTTCTCTCCATTTCTTTCCAATAAGATGCGTTTCTTCGCTAGCAAAAACGTCGTTCTTCTTATTTTCGTCCAAAAGATCCCGACTTGGAGTCGCCAAGAAACTGATGGCTCCAAGCTGAAACTGCCATAAACGCGTCAAAATGGATTCGGACGCCACGGGTCCGAGCGTTGTGATGTAGATGGCGAAAGAGATCCCGGTATTCACAAACAGATTTGTGAGTTTTGCTTCTTGGGATTTGCACTTGGAGAGCTGGAAGAAGATGAGAGGCGCCAAGGCAAAATATTGCAGCTGGAGGGAGATCGTCCAAGTGTGGTGAAGGAACGAATTCTCCTGGAAAAAAGAATTGAAGAGATGTAGAATGAAAGAAACTCGTACCTTCATTAAGAATCCTTGGTTGGTGAATATTCCTTTCAGATTGCTGGTCATGAAAATCGCCCATTGGGAGTCGTTGAGTAAGTCTTGAGCATGGCTGCTGGGCAGGAAAATGCATTCCAGAGCCATGATACCAAACAGCACCATGAGATACATTGGAAACAGCCGGGAAAGTCGGTTCCTAATGTAGATAATTAATCCCATCGGTGTGCCGCTCTTGTCCGAGTAATTCATTTGGCACAGGTATCCAGAGAGTATAATGAAGCTGAAAGCGTTCTTATAGAAGCGTTCGAGAAGAAGCAAAACTCACATGTCGACGCCGAAAAACCCATTCTTGAACAATTGGGGATAGCAGGAGTAGAAGAATATGAGGACGGCGGCGAATCCACGGAATCCTTGGAGATCGGCGCGCGACGTCGCCATCGGAGCGATCGATGAGGGTTTGAGGAGATAACATCGCGCCGTGTTTCAGAAAGTCGGGTCGGCCTAGATCGACTCTCGACGGGTCGACGTCGGCCTCTAATTCTGAAGGAAAAAAGGGATTATTAGCGAGGAATGTGAACGCGTATCTCCTACCTCTCACTCGGCCAATTTCGCCGCCGAGGAGGGTGACAACCGGCGAAAACGGCGCTGGCGATCGCACACATGAAGACGTTGAGCGGCGAATTTCTTCGAATTGCTTGTTGAAAAGCAAAGAAACCAACAAAACACGCGGGGAATTCAAACGTGTGAAGTTACGCGGCAAAGTTTCGTGCTAGGACGCAGAACGGGCGAGTTTGTTGGTGTGATACGCGATTTTCTGGCCCACGGGGCTGTGAACGCCACTGCGGGCGAATCCGTCGCCGACCCTACGCAAAGCCGCTCGAAGTGTGTTATAGAATTTATCTGTCATCTCAATATCGCCAGAATCTTATGTTGTGGCTTTAGCGAACGAATGATGGGGCGGATGGATCACTGAAACATGATCCACATAGGCCCAACTTCCACCACTCGGTTTCACGCCGAACGGCTTCCCCACGGCCAGCATAAGTCCTTTTCGGATTTCCTTGTGCCGCAGCATGTAAATGAAGATGTTAAGAAGACTTTTGTTTAGGCCGATGAAGTAGAAGAACGTGTGGTACTGCAGGAAGCCCTCGTAATCCACGTACATCATAACGTCAGGGATCACCAAGCACAAGAGAGCGCTTATCGAGGACAAGCCTGAAATAGAATCTAAGGACAAGTCGATGGCGGAAACGGATACCGATGGTCGTTGTGATTTTGATGAGTTTCTTGGGTTGGTTGTGGTTCTTGACTATCTGGAAAGCGAGTTCTTAATTGGAATCCTAGGATGCGGTTCTTACAAAGTAGACCTTGGCGCAGATTGGAACGTAAACGATGACGCTTAAGCTGATGGTAACTATTCGGAAGAGGAGAACATAGTCCCAAACTTGGCGCTGGAGAGTGTAGATGTAGTAGCAATAGATGTTGATTTGCACCCCGTGTTCTCCGTATTCGATGAGGACAGCGATACCGTAGCTGACGACTACGAAGAGGAGAGATCCTAGAGACAACGGATGGATTAGGAGATGAAGACTGGAAGACTTGCCCAAGAGAATCAAGTAGGTGTTGTATTTTCCCAGCGTGAACCAAACGTGTTTCACTGGATAGAAGACGGCGATGAGCCTGTCGAAGGACACCACCATGGTCATGAGAGCGGTGAGCTGGTAGCCGAAGAAGAACGCGGTGCTGTGTGGAAGCATGAAACAGTTGAAACGGGATTTGGTCAGTTCTCCTAAACAGGGAATCTAATAACTTTGCAGTCACCCGATAGGACTCACCTTCGTTGTTCTCCAGAATGCTGAGTCGGTAGATTCCAGCGATGAAATAAGCCGCCGCGTTTACCGTATCCGAGATGCACAAACCTCCCAGGAGCACCAACGTCTTCCGCTCTCTGAGGATTCCGGGACAAAAAATGACGAAAATGACCGCTATGTTGAGGAGCATGATGAAGGAGCCCTCGACGATGTAGATGATGAATCCGCCTTTTTCGCTGATTTCGAACATTTTTGAAACGTTCCAGGAAATGAGCAAAGATCGAAGAGCGGAGTGGTGTCGGATAAGCGCAAAACTGAAATTCGGAGGCTCTCAATCCAGGTCTGTTATGGGTTCGGCAGGTGACTTATGCCACCCTTGATTCGGTTAGCCGGAGGAGGAGCGCGTGATCCCTTGGAAGGCACAAACAACGCTAAAACTAGAGTCGAGTCCTGATTAGATAATCAGGGATATAAGTGGGGATCAAAGACCGGAGAGACTTTGGATTTGACGCGGAAATGAGGAACGCGGCAAATGGAATCCAATAATGTGAATTGGTGATTGAGACCAATTATGGGTAATTTGAGTCAGAAACGGAAATATGCGATTTCAGGAATAATTGGCGATGGTTTTATTACATTCGAGATTACGTGAGCTGGAAAATATCTTCTCTTCCGCATTCGAAACAATGTGCATAAGCGTGGGAAACGAGTGTGACTATGTGCACAGAAATAAGAATTTCGGCTAGATCGATCCAACGCCACAAATAAGCCAACTAGCTCTAGAATACGTCTACCTTCGGACATAGAACCGCCAAGTTTAGGGTTTAAATAACAGTCAATTTGAAACTTTAAACGCCGATGTTCTAGAGCACAGTTGAAGTCGGCTATTTGACAGGGTCATTCTGAAGAACTTCTATGAAAAGCGAAGACGTTCAATGATCAATTCCAGAGTTCATGGAAGATTTGAACTGCGTACTAGATGCAAAGCGTACCTTTGTGAAGTGCCCACACGGCCAGAATCGAGTTAAAAAGACCTCTAAATTCGTCCTGTTAAAGCTGTTATTGTGATTGGACTCTTGCGGGACCTTTCTCGGAAATCCGCCATTTGAAAGCCAGAATACCAGACGACGTAATTCCCTAAGAACCAAAATTCGATTCGTTGTTGATTCATTTTCCGAAAATCCGGAATGTGGTCTTACAATCAGACATTTAAAAAAATGACGCCGAGTGGAAAACAAGCTTGTTTTTAGTGCGCTGGAGTGGAATATGGAATAAGAACTCGGATTAGTAAGATGGGTCACGCCTGGTTAAAAATTAAGATGATATTAAACAAATTCAGAAAAGAAGATAATAACTTGCGCATTTCTGCGTAGATAAGACAACGCAATCTTGAACTCTAGTTACCTCAAACGCTGACTCTATTAAACTAAGTTCTGGAGTCCGCTGATCCCATTACCTTAACGTCGTTAACTGCCCCCAGAAACGTGAGTTTGCCGACGAATTCCACCTGTCCCACAAAATGTGATCAAAGAGGAAATGGAGCGTTTTGTGCTCGACATGGAATATTCAATTAGAAGCACTTAAAAAGCCGAATTCTTGAGAATTGAAATATTTTATTCGACTTTTCACAGCCACTGAGGTTTATTGTTATTGTTGTTGAGAGAACTCTCCGTCTTCGGCAAAGAGCAACATGGGAACCAGTTGGTGAGTATCCTGCACAGCGCTTTCCGGATCTCCTCGTGCCGCAGCATGTAAACGAAGGTGTTGAGGAGACTCTTGTTGAGTCCGAGCAGATATGACCACATGTGGTATTTCCCAAAGTGTTCTGGGTCCAGATACATCACGAGGTCTGGAATCAGCATGCAGAACAGGGCGCTTGCTATGGATAAACCTGAAACAGAACCAGAATCAGATGGAATCTCTTGAATTCGAACTTGCCTATGGTGATGGTGACTCGACTGAATCTCTGTGCGCTATTGTGCGTTAGGGACATCTGCTTGACCTTCCACACGATTAACAGGTAGAGGAGAACGCTGATTCCTATGTTCACAATGCGGAACAGAAGGAGATAACTCCACAGAGTCTCTCCGAGGCTGGCCATGACGTAGCAATAGATGTGGATGAGATCATGCTGGGTCTGTTCTACGATCGACGCGCCCCCGAGACTGCCGAGGATGAAGACGATCACAACTGAAATGGCACTTTGAGTTACAAAAACAGCGAATTGTGACTTACATGCGACAATAGATAACCTCACAAACTGCCTATTCAACAGTTCCATGTGCTTCGTTGGGTAGAACACCGCAAAAACCCGTTCGCAAGTGACCACGAGAGTCATGATAGAGGTGGTTTGATATCCCACGTAGAGACCTATCACATGGGGCTTGAAGAAACACGTAGATTGGGGAAGAACTGCTTAAAACAGAGATTGAAAATACGTGGTTAAAACATGATGCTTACCCGAATGATTCCCAGCGAATTCGCTGACTGATATGCGGTAATACCCGGCGCAGAGATACCCGACGGCGTTCAGAGTATCAGCGATGCAGAGACCTCCCAGGAGAGTCAAGTAGCGCTGTTTCCTTAGGTACCGGGAGAAGTAGATGACGAAGATGAGGGGGACGTTGGTCAACAGGACGAAGGTTCCCTCGACGACGTAGAGGATCATTAGGGTGACCTCGGAGAGCATTCTGAATCTGAAATGCAGATAAAAATATAAGAGTAGAAGGGAAGTTAACGAGAGGAAAGTGCTGGGAAAGGTCCACTCGAGTCAATTGAGTCAAGTACTCTAAAAGAACGACGCGTATGAATTGTTTACAACTCCGCTCCTTAGACGTTGCGAAAAGTCCAATTCTTATCGTTCCCAGACAGAAATATCGACTAAACGAGGCCTCTTTTCTTCTATAAAACCCGCAAAAGGCGAAAAAAA
>KN167491.1:38219-54423 GCA_000757745.1 Steinernema scapterisci
TGGAAAAGCCACTTTCCAACGAATGGGCAGAACTAATGAAACTGGGGGTGATTAGCGACTGCGAAGAACAATGCTACTGCGTCAAAAAACATACGTTGTCTGGCCGATGTGCAGCCGGAATCGAATTGCAGGATATTACTAGAGATGTTGCGCCAGTCGAAAAGCTTGTAATCCGACTACGGTAAAAGCAGAAAACATAAAAATAAAGAGATAACCCAAAATTCAGCGCTTTCAAATAATTCTACCTGGAAGTCAACGCGAACACGTAACATTAAAAGCTTGAAGTTTGTTGTGACCGCTTTGTTTTGTGTTCCAAGGTTCTGTGTTCCAAGAAAACGTGACCGGCGGAAATCGTTTTCGGGAATCAGAAAGAAAGATATCTTCTCTGTTATAAATGCGCAGAACCAAAAAACCGGATAAAAATCCTTTTTCTCACGGCGTCTTTTTGCTTCTCACGGCAATACCGCGGTTCGAAAAAGCCATCTTCCAGCAATGGACGGAACTAATGGAAACCGGAATGATTAGCGACTGGGAAGAACAATGCTGCTGCGCTTGAAAACAAGAGTTATCTGGCCGATGTGCGTTCTGGCATATGTTAGTCGGATTTGGGGTATATGCACGAGATAAGAGAGCAAACGCGTTGGAATGTCTAACAGAGTACTAAAATGTAAAAACAAGAATTCAGCGGTTCTAAATAATTCCATCTCCGGTTCAACGCGACCACGTATAACATCGAAACCTTGAAATTTCTAGCGACCGCCTTGGCTTGTGTTACAAGGAGACGTGACAAGCGCGAATCTTGTCCACCCCCTAAAGAGACGTTTTGCGGCTTCTCTTGTTCTTTGGAAGCGATCTTCGCTTGATTCCAGAAGAGAACAAACTCGCATGAAGGTGGACTAATAAGACTAATAAGACAGGCAAAGATTAATGGAAGACGCGGGAAGCCAGAGAAACACCAGACAGACCAAGACTCAGAACTGATGAGGCCAGTTCTAAAAAGCAGTGAACACATTTATGTCTTCATCGAGAGAGAGTTTATGGACCGCGGAAAACAGAAGAAAACAAAAGTGCATCAATGCAAAGAGTGACCGGGAGATAGTGGAGTCCAGGAGGTCGCAGGGGACGATGAGCGGCTTAAAGCTGAGACTCCTTTTGTTGGGAAGAGAGTTGCTATAGCCACGAGATTTCGAGATAAACAAGAAAAACGTTATTCCGCTTAACGAAAATCAAACAACGCTGTTCTTTTCAAGCGACGACGTTTGTATCGAATTCGGTGCTGAGAAAAAAGAGAGAGAGAGGAAAACACTCGTGAGAAGAGGCGCAATTTGTGGGAAAACAATTTCGTTACAATTGAGTTTTGCTTAGAGAACACGAAAATGCGAGTTGCGGAGAAGGGACCCTACAGAAATGAACTGGGAAACGCTTAGTAACGTGGACATACACTTCGATAGCATTTATTGAATAGTTCATGTTGAAAATGGCGAAGAGGGCAAGACATTTGTCGAAGGCGGTAACTACACAACCACTTACAAGTACAAATATCGCGAATACAAATTTAAGATTTGTAAGTCCGTTTGTGATTTCTCTAATTCCTGTTATCCGTCGTCTCGCCGTGACGACAAACGGATTATGGTAACCTTAGACATGGCTATCAATATTGACACAAAAACAACGTCGATTTACCCAAGCGCTCTAATCTCGACCTTAAGATCCAGATCGCTCGTGATGGACACGTGTTGGATGTAAACATTGAAAGTGCTCTGGGTGAACTCATCAACACAAAAACGGACTTTCGAAAATAGAAAGAAACAACACCTGACAGGAACTTTTGATTCTAAGGTTGACATTCCAAGGTTAGGTTTGTTACTACAACCTAACTCATAACGTATCCAAACTATAACGACGGGAAAACAAGAGTATAAGAGCAACCCAGGCAACGATTGATCCAACAACTTACTGACCGACCGAGGTTTACATAGCCATGTCACTGACGAGTGCGGATCTATCATATGTACGGCGTCTTTCCAACGTCTCACATCGGTCTGGGCTTCATGCATTCCTAACTAAGGGTCTCGATACCTCGCGTGCCCAAACACAAACAATCCAAAAACAAACATGTCCACATCTGCCCGAAGATTAGCAAAAACAGAAGTAGTTGAAGGCAATAAGGTCTTCGCAATAAGCTTAAAACTGAAAAAGGTCGTCGCAGCAGCAGAAAAGCAATTAGAATTAATTGCGTTTTCGAACAAGTTTGCCGTTTTCGATAAAAAAGAAAATGAGCTGGAATTTTGTGGCGGGACACAATTTAGAGACCTCCACACGAACGATCTTTGGGCACGTTTGCAGGATTGCAAATTATAGAACTAATATCCATATCGGCAGCAATCCTTTGCTCTTGAAGGAAGTTTTCTGGAACGGCCAAAGAGCATTTCCACTCTGGAAGTAACCTTGTCACAAACGCTGTGAAGTGGAAAATGTTGAGTGACAACGCCGTTTGCAGTTGTCGCTGGACTTGAGGTCTTCGGGTTTGGAAAGCCTTTGAAACCCAGTGTCAATTAATTGAAATGCGTTACTCTTGAGCGCGTTTCGCCAACGCAACAGCTGAAACCTGCATTTCCATGAATCCACGTTCCGTTCCATTGAACATCAACAACTTCTCTGCATTCCCCAACTCGGTTCCCTTCTCAAACTTCAAATACCGTCTCCACCCAACCCCGAATTCTCCCAATTCCACCACCTTTCGACTCCAGAGAACACCTGCACCTCATCCGTTAAGCAACTCTCCGCTGACATCATCGCCGCCGAGGTCAAAGGTATTTCGCCATCGGCACGCTCCGCGTCGCCCCGCACCGGACTACCTCCTCACCCACAATTTGTCGCCCACCTCCGCACTCCGAAAAGGCGAACTGTGAATTACACTTTTTACTATTTGTAACTGGAGCACTTGAGCCGCGAAAAACAAAGTCGTTCCATAGGAAAACAATTACCCCGTTTATGCGATGGTCCTAGCCGGTGTCATTAGCCAGGCGGAGGCAGCTGACGCCTTTTTATTTGCATGCAGATTGGCAAAAAGTAAATCATTTTCTTGACCATTTGCTCTTGAAGAGGTTATGAACTAATTTTAGACCCAACTGAGTCATCAATTGTGAAACTTGGCTGGAGTGAGCGCCGTTTTTGCGGTTCTCGAACAAGAGAAGAGGGCTGGAAACAGTTGTTCTCGTGAGGGGGACGACCCACGAGGGAGGCGGACGGAGATTCGGGCCCGGGAGTTTTGGGTTTGATCTACCTGACGGGATCTTGTCTCGGTGTATAGTTTGCTGTATTCGAAAGTCATCATGGGACGACGCCTTGTTTGGAATCCGGATTCGGGACCAAAGTAAGTTTGGGGATTATAGGCGAGTGAATTCAATTGGGAAGATATGAGGTTTGGAGGACGGGATTTAAAATGCCAGAACTTCGCAGAAAATTTCGATTTTGTCTTCATAGAGAATTTCATTCCTTGGTTCTTGAATTCCGATATCTAATTTGTTAATATTGATGATATTAGAGGTTCTGCTTCAATCTTTGGCCTAACAGCTCGTTAATCACTTGGTTATCAAATTATCAAGTTCAGTCACAAAAACCTTCGTGTGTGAGCATTTGCAAACACTAAATAGCGGAGCTTTCAGCTAAATTTAACCTGATTTTCAACCCATCATCCGAAACCGAAATTTCATAAAGTACATCAATCCTCCTAATCTTACTTTCTCTTCTCCACTTTCCAAAATTCCGAACTCCATCAACATCCTATCTTAAAGCAAACATCCATGAAACCTCGCTCCACAAAGTGCAGATTCCCAAGGAACACGCTCCTCTCCAACTTCCCCCGATCCGTCATCCCAATTGTTATCCAATTTACGTCATTTCAACCTCTCCACCTGTCAAAACTCTCACCCACTCAGCCTCCTCACCGGGATTCCTCTCCTCCTCCCTCATCGATCACCCTTTTTACTCATTTTTTACGGGAAACTAAAAGCAGCTCGGCCAGAGAATAGTTGTTTCCATATGATCGGCCGGCTCCGCTAAAAGCGAAAATTGATCGATCTTCGCCCGGTGGTCATGTTGAGACTCATTAGTCATAGGATTCGCTTGCTCTGAGAATAAAAATTCGGCCAGTGAGTGATGGACTCTTTTCAGAAACTCGCTGGAATGGGCACCGCCGATGAGAGTCATCGCGATCATAACGCTCTTTGCGTCCACTTTGGACCTGATGGCCGACTTTTTGCTTTGTGGAAGGTACGAGGACACACTGGAGGACACGGAGTGGTGATGATTTATGGTTTCAGAATTGCTCAGTACTTGCACAATTTCCAGAGCGAAGTCGCCGTTTGGGCCGCTTACGGGTGAGTCATCTTTGAACTTTTGGGGCACCTTTCGGAGCTTGAAAATTGAGGGAAAGGGTTCTCTTCCCCATTTATAATCCAAACAGTTTCTGATCCCTAATCAATCCCGATTTGCAGGTATTTCATTTTCACAGCCATCTCGGTGATGGTCTACGTCCTCGAGATGACCGATGTGTGCCTGACGCTCAAGAACGACGTCGAAGACGTGTTCTTCGCCCGCCTCGCGAAATCCATGGTCCTCGCGGCCGAGGAAGTTCCTCTCCCCGGATTCCTCCACATCCTCTTCACCCACGAACCGCGCCTCTCGCTCGCCAACCCTGTTTACATTGGCTCGTGGATCAAACTAATCGCTCTTATCTGGGGAATCGTCAAGTTCACCAAACTCAGGTTCTTCTGGCCGTGCCTCCCACTCAATCCAAAGCACGACACCAGGTACCACCGCAAGATAAACACAAAGGTTGTAATCGATCTTGGAAATTCCAGAGAAAATGTCCGTAGATGCTTCACGCTGACGTTCTACAGGATCGCAATGATCGTGGTCAACCTGTGCCACTTCTTCGCCATTTTCCTGGTGCTTCAGAACTTGATCGCCGCGAGCAAGGGAGGGAAGCCGATCCCACAGAAGAGCCGACTCTAGGCCAGATGTAGAAAGGATAAGTTAAGTGCGTGACCAAAGTTGTTTTGTGATAAGAATAAACTGGAGAAAGATGTTCTCGAAAAGACAAGAAGTCCTATAAGACACAATAAAGCCATTTATTAAACCCGACTCATCCTATAAATAAGCTAATTATTCAGCATTTCTCCTCGGAAGACTGCTGCATCGTTTGTGGAATGACCATTTCCTTCGTTTCCCCGAACAAGGGAGGAAGGGATCGGAGCACAAACCGGGAAATCAGGAGGGTAAAGAGAGGCGCCAGGCAAACCTGGAACGATCCTTACGTTTTCAGAGCATAAGGAATCAAAGACAAACCTGCAGTTCACTCCACATGAACACTCCCGTCGGGTCGTCCTTCAAATGCACGTTGAGATTGCTGTTCGCCAGCACGAATCCTTCGACTTTCTTCAAATGTCCAAAGTCGACCACGTAATGTGTAATCAGGTAGAAGAAACCCAGGACAACGACCGGAAACGTCATTTCTGTTTCTACCACGTTGTCCAAGAAGTGGGCTGAGGCCATCGCTATTTGCTTTTGGACCTGAACAGCAATTGAATTCCTCGAAATCTCAAACTAAACTCACCATTTCGCTGTTGTTGTGAAGCCAGAGGACCATGAATATCAGCAGAGAGCAGAAGTGGAACAGGAGGAAAACGTAGAAAATGGACTGCTTTCCGCCCAGGAAGAGGTCCGCCGGACACAAACCTTCGGCGTAAGGACTCCCAGCGACGGAAGTATGCGTTACGGTCCAAAAGGTGTTGAACACGGACGCTCCAATTGTCAGCAAAGCCTGTATTCCAGATTATTCAAGAGCCAAGGAATCAAATCTTACGGCGAAAAGAGCCAAAGTTATTCCAACGAACTTTTTCGGTTTAGCGCCCTCGTTGGCAAAGAACGTGTCGAAGAGTCGTTCCACAGAGAGGAGAATCGGAGAGATCATCATAACGAGGCATCCGGTTAAATAAGTGTTGTTCAAGGCTGAAAGAAGATCGATTTTGCGGGGAGCGAAAGATGGAACTCACTGAAACATTCGCGGTGCCCAAGAGCGAGCCAAGAGCAGATCTTCGATTCGAGTTGGGTGAAGATCACGTAGAGATAGAAGGACGCTCGGAGAACCACGCCTGAAAGGAAGAGCATTATGAATAGGCAATTTTTAGGAACGCGGATGAGAGATTAAACATTACGGATAAACTCACCAATATTCGCTGTCACAGCCCCGAGACCCAAGCAGATAAGCACGATACGACAATTGAACTTGAAGACCCTTGTCGCGTAGAGCATAATCGTCATCACGAGTGCCAATAGGAGCGCCAGGAATCCCAGCACTCCCTCCGCAATCAGCACCACGACGACGGCCGAAAACGGCCGGTAAACCTCTTGTACAGCGGCACAAGAAGTCGCGTTCATCTCGGAACACCTGAAAGTTTCAACTGAATTCCCATTCGACTCTACGGCGACCTCGTAATCGCGCGGTTTTCGGGTTGCAATTGGAAAGAACGGTGAAAAACGATCGCCAAAATCGCGTCGAACGTCTTCTCGACGACCAGAGAATTCAATCGAGATACGCGTTTTGGAATTGGTTTGCGCAAAGGGACTAAATTGGGTCGCCGACGAAACAAAGAAAAACTTGTTGCGCGATACAGGCGACGTCGCTTCCTTCCTGCCGGGCTTGTTTTGCGCTGTTTAATTGCGGATGCTGAGATCTATGACAGGCGCGACAGGCGCACAAAGTGAGTCCGCCTGAGTGGTCAATGTCACCGAGGTGGCCTTTGTCGCCTGCAAGTCGATTAGCCTAATCGCATGATTTATAAATCAGCTCGGCAAACAATTGCGCAGATCTAATTAGTTGCGTGATTGAGTGGTTCCGACGATCCTGAGGGTCCTGCAAAAGAGGGATTAAGTCGAAAATGGATAAATCTTTATTCGTGGTCGCGGAAGGCAGAAATCGAGTACAAAACAGGCAGACTGAGTTTCAGAAAGAAGCGAGAGAATCATTCCGAGAGAGTTTTCTTTCGCGACATCTGAAATTCATCAATGTCTTTCAGAAGGCAGTCAACGTCGAAAAGCGTTACCAGGTACGCGTCGGTTTGCGTGCCGCGAGTTTTCACGGCGTTCCGCTTCTCGGCGTGGCGTTCGAGCTGTTTGCGCCGTTCCTCCGGCATCAGATTGTAGAGGCAGCGCGACTTCAACGACATTTTGTTGTAGATCTTGTCCATCGGTTTTGGTTTCGTCGCCTGGTCTTCTGCAACAATCACACGGATCACAATTTGGGCCAGTTTTGTTTAAAGAAGACCAATTCTTCTTCTTTCAAAAATTATATATCTCAAGCTCGAAATCCCCTCCAAATACCCACCGCGAACAGTTCTAACGGGCAATATCCAAACTGACCTTCTTTCTTAACCTGCTTCTCAATATCGCGGTTCTTGTCCTCGGTGCTCTTGCGGCTTCCAGTGCTTCCGGTGTCCCCTTCATCGTCCATTTCTTGCACCGCCTGGGCGTATTCGTCGTCGATCGATCCCGTCATTCCCTAAACTACCCGACCTTCAGTATCCAAAATCCAGCTTTAAACTCACATTCGCCAACGCTTCAATCTGCTTCTGAATGATCGTCAGCACGGTGGAGACGATCGCCAGTCCGACCAGGATGAGGAACATCGTGAAGACTTGGGTCCAGTCGCTCGTGTTCGGGGTGATGTCGCCGAATCCGATGGTTAGGAAGGAGATCAGCGAGAAGTACAAACTGCTTCCTGGAAATGCTTAGAATTAGAGCCGAAATGAGCCTAAACATACCGTAATCCCAGTTCTCCCATAAGGTGAAAATCCAGGCGACGATCAGGATGTAGAGCGTGACGTAGGCGATCAAGGCGGTGACGGGGAACTGGAGGAGGACCTCGCTATCCTGGTAGTCGAGCTTCTGGGCCGATTCGTAGGGGCCGATCTTCTTCATCTAAAGACAGCATCTCTGTAAAAAAGAAGAGCGGCGAAGGTTAATTTAGGCTTAGTTGGTCTTCCGCGATACGCTAAAACACGAAAAAACATAAAATATCGAATTTCACAACGATACGGAGAACAGAGATACGGCACAGGACAGAAACGGGCGGACGGCGGATTTCATGCGGGAGTTGAAGGATGTTGCGAGATGCTCTGCACAGGAACTCGGGCTGAAGGGATCTCCGAGCGATTTGAATCGTGGTCAATTCGTGGAAAACCCGAATTTCGAAAAACAAAAATTGTCGGACCGAACGTTTTCCATTCGACGGTCGTTGTAGCGGTCGTGGCAGGACACCGAGCCACAAAGTGAGATTTTGCCAGAAGCAGAACCGACCTTTTCTTGGAGATCCTTGGACAAACATCCGGACGTCTTGATGATCAAATCCCACAGAAATATCACGACCTTCGCGAAAAGGGAACCGAGATAAACCAAGGTGATCAAAGCGATCGGGATTCCGATGAACGCGTAGATGATGGTGAAGATCTTGCCCGTTCTGGTTTGCGGGGCGATGTCGCCGTATCCAATCGTGGTGTAGATTGTCATGGCATAATAGGCCGAGTTCCAGAAATTCCACTTGCGGTAGTTCAGGTCGACCTCGTCGACGCCGAGTCCATCTCGGTACATATCCAGGGAGCGGACAGTTTCATTGTAGGCCTCGACTCCCTTGAGGTTCTTGATGATGTTCAAACGGAACGCTGTGTCCTAAAGATCCTAAATTACAGAATATTCAAATAAGCCAACCTCGCGGAGTTTCGCTCTTTCAGCCGCGAGTTGCTGCAGCTCGTAGGCCTCGTTTGGCTCCTCTATCACATAGAAGATCAAGGCGCCGATGAGAGTGAAGATTAGGAGGACGATCACCGGGACCAGGGCGTGAAGACCGGCTTTCGTAAGATCAATGAGCTTATCTGCCTGTCTCCGAAGCATTTTCGCGTGGCCCAGTTACCTAAACATACAAATAGAGTAAACGCAAGGAGATCCACGGATTGATTGGGTCATAAGTGGGGTAAACACTGAAAACAACTGTTCGGCCAGGATGCGCCGGGAAACGTCGGATTGTTACGTTCGATGAGCAATAATTTGCGAGGCCGAAAGAAAGGAAAGAAAGGCGCCCGAGGCCCGGGCGCCTCTGCTGTCAATCGCCACATGACGCCTCGTTTAAGCGATTAGCGATAACCGGGCGCCTTCGCGATCTGCCGCGGCCACCGCTTCCCTCTTTTTTAGTTCTTTTGTTTCGATTTACAGCGCCCGAATGATCTGTTTCGGGGTCTGCCGGGATGAGTGATTACGGTTGTTATGTGATAAAGCAGTTGCGGGAACTTTTGCTCGAAATGTTGGAAACTTTTGCACGGCGAGTTTCAAAATATTTGGGTTTCGAAGAAAGAGTTCTGGGAGACGGATCCATCATAAAGAGAGTGGATTTGGAGATGAGTTTGAAGATTGAAGATTGTTTTGGTTTGGAGGATGTTAAACGGAAGTTTGAGCAAATGGCGTTAACCTGATTTATCGTTTTTCAGTCCAGAGCTCTTGAATTAATCGTTTTTTGCGCTTTCATCCAACCACCGACAAAACGATTAAGGTGATTAATCGAGGAAAACCGGGAAATTCTGTGTTGCATTGAAGAGTGTGGTGGAGAAAGTTGGATGGATTCCGGAGACAACTTCGAGATGAAGAAGAACCTCAGAAGGACTCTGAAGAAAGTTGATAATCTAGGACAGCAGCTGAACGACAGATGTGCCTATTAATTCCAGATTTTAATCCGAGTTGACCTTTGGCCGAAATGTTAAATTTAGCTTATGATTAGTGTTTTGAAAATTGTTCGAGAGACGGTTTTACATGTGCAAAGCCGTAAATTGAACGCCAACGGCGTTGCCTCGTACGCATAAAAACGACTCAGTGGCGGAGGAAACATGCACTCGTTGTTGATCAATCACGAAGGTTTACAGCGGGAAGAATGTTGAAGATCTTGAGGGGCTGGGAGCAGCGTTCAAACTTTTGCAGGTTTTTCCTGAAATTGCACCAACAAACGATTTTCAAAGTAACTATTTATTGACGGAAAACGGAAAAATCTAAACTTCCTGAGAATCGGTACTACGAAGCAGAAATAAATGTCGAAATAAGAGAATCAAAATATTCAAATAAGACTAGAATAGCGAATCAAGTTGTGGTTGATGATCTTGAAATGAGTTTCGAGATGGAACGATGATTTGATCTGACGTCCGTGGAGATCCTGACAGCAACGATAGTTTTCTGGGATGATTTGACGGAACACGTTGAGCTGAATTAAGATCTTGAAATACTGCTTCTCTCACTTCCGGTTACCTGTTCTTTGGAGATCTCCACCGGCGTCTTCAGCACAGTCCACACGACGCACTCGGCATAAGGAGGAGTGGTGAGAGATCCGAGGTAGGTGCAGAAGTCACGTTGTTCCTCCTTGGGAACAAGTGCCAGCATGTCGAAGTCGGGAGGAAGGTTGACGGAACCTTCGGTGGCTAGAGCTTGCTGGACACATTCCACCAGAGGTTGGTAGGCCGCGTTGTGTTGGTCGCTCTCTTTGAGAAAGACCCCAATCACGGCCAGTCCGTCGCCGTGATTAAGCGCCTCGTTGAAGTTACCGTATCGGGTGTTCCAGAAAACGAAATGCATTTCTCCCGAGAGCGACTTTCCGTCCAAAAGGTGCTCGGACCCGCAATCTCCGTCGCTACTCCAGTGAGCGTGGAACTGGGCGAGTTTGTACTCCGAGGTCAGATGGTCGGCTTTTACTGCTGAAGACAGGAAATTATGGTCTGAGAAAAGCGGGGATTGGGTTTACTTGTGCTGCAATCGTTTTTAACGTTCACAGTCCACCCGTGGTCGGTGGTCACAAGCTCGTAGCAGTCGCCTTTGGTGTATTCGATGTCAAGGCTCTGGGGCTGGAAATGGAGTCTTTGCAAGGAGGTTCAGGGAGAGTGGAATACCTGACAAAAATTAGGAGCGTGGTGGATGTTCTCTGAGCAGATGTCGATGGGAGACTGGCGACGCATTTTGGAGGTGTCGATATCGTGGGAGTGGACTGCAAACAGAACTTTGCAGATTTAACGTATTAAAAGAACAGGATGGGGCTGACAAAAATAACGAATTTTCCCATTTCAGATTTCTAAGAAACCAAAGAACATTCTCGCAACTCACCCATGGCTCTATTCAAAGCAGAAAACGTCTGGACCAAACCTGAAATCAAGACTTGAATAAAGAAGCCTGGGAAGTCAACACGTAGTACAAGAATCCCGAGTCTCAGGTACCCACCGAAACAAGCGCATTCATCAAAACTGCCCACGTTAGGCGTTCTCCACAAAAACATTCCGATGCACGTGAAATATTAATTAACTTCTTCCGGGGAACTCACGCGATCTCCGCGCGAACTCGCGAAATCCCTCAGCGCCGCTCCTCCTCGGAACTCGCGCCCCACGTAAGCCAGGGGCATTTCTGCATTTCCGCGCTCACTCAATTTGCAGAAAATGCTCGCGTGGGGCGCACTTATAAGGCCGCCGGCCGCTTTCCGCGCACCCTCCTCTTCCGTTCAAACACCAAACGACGCGGACTTTTTTGTTTGCAGGCTTTGCAACTCGGGAGAATAATTGAAAGGGGATCTGTTTGATGAAGAGAACCGTTCGCAGACAGTCTGCTGCCGGGGTTAAATGACGCGATCCCGAGATCAAAAGTGGGAAAAAACCACGAGGTTATCGGAAATTAAAAATCAAGTTTTCCGAAGACGGAAAACGCAGAGCAAACAGTTTAAGAAGGCAAACATTGAAAGGCGATCGGAGTCCAGAAAAGGAAGTGAGAGTCGGGGTTTGTTGCGAATTCGGGGTCTTCGGATTATGAATCTTAAGGATTCTTGTGATTCTTTAAGCTTGCAGAAGAGGAAAACAAAAAGGACAAAAAAAGTAGTCGACTAGACGAGAAACCTCAACCATCCGCTTGCACCTCAATTTACGTGAATCCAGATGTTATTTCACGAGATCTACGGATTTATATTTCTGAATAGGCGCTGATTCTAATGACCGTTAGAACGAGTGGGTTAATGGGTACCTGTTTTGAAACATTCCGAATCACTGAACGAGCAGCATTTCTCCGAACCAGATCCAAACACCTTCAACCTCATAAACATCCTCATTTCACTCTCCCACGTTCCGTAAACACTGACCCAAGCGAATTTATTGGACTTCCCTCCCCTGCAAGACCAGTTTCCCAACCGCATTAACCGCAGGTAAGATACTCAAATACCGGATCAGATTGCAGTTGCACTTTTTGGCTGCATTTTCTTGTGCAAACAAACTCAAAATTGAAAAATTCTTAATCTTGAAATTAAGCGCTGTGAATATGAAAACTGCGGACAAAGAGAAAAACAAGCTCGGGTATTCACAGGTGTTCGAAGAAAACATTTTCGGGATACGCAAAGCTCACGTAAACAATTTAAGAATGAATAATAGCCCGAGGGAGGGACGTGAAAAGGCCTCCGAAGAGCGCCGGGCCTGAAAGGAGGTGTAGTCCAAATAGAAACATTGAGCGAAGTTTCACGTTGGACAAGAAATGACGTCGATTCGGAGTTTCTGAACGACCTCAGCGTTCTTTGACTCCTGTGTTTGCTTTCCTGAGAGGGCAGAGAACTTTCATTTCCCAGATTTATTTGACTTTAAGACCAAAAAGACAATAGATTCAATCCATTCTCGACGCTTTGACTTCGCGGCCACACAGATCCTGGCAGGCCCGAATGTTACTCGGAGTGATCTGGCGGAACGCATCCATCTGGAATTATTCATGACTGTCAGTGACGCAGATCTACCGTAACCTGTTCTTTGGACACCTCGACAGGTGTGTTCATCACCGTCCAAACCACACATTCCGCGTAAGGCGGAGTCGTCAGAGATCCTCTATAGGTGCAGAAGTCCAGATTTGCCGGAAACAGCGACATAAGGTCAAAATTATGTGGAACGGGAACGGAGTTCTTCGTGACCAGAGATGTCTTCACGCAGTCCACCAAGGATTCATAACACAAATTCTCGAACGCGCTCTCCTGCAAGAACACGGCGATCACGGCCAGGCCGTCTTCTTCCTTGACAGCTTCGTCGAAGGAACCGTATTCTGTTTTCCAGAACACGAAATGCACTTCGCCCGAAAAGGATTTTCCGTCGACGAGGTGTTCGGATCCGTAGGTTCCGTCTTGGCCCCAATGAGCGTGGAACTGGGTCAACGTGTAGTTAGAGGTCAGGTGGCTAGCTGTCAGGACTGAACGAGTCATATGAGAAGAGAACACGGAATCCACTCTTACTGGACTGAGAACCTTCTCTGGCCTTCACCATCCATCCGTGTTCGTGGGTGGCCAGTTCCTGGCAATCGCCTTTGTGGTAGTCGATGTGAAGGGATTTCGGCTAAAATTGGATCTTCGAAATCTTCGCAAGATGCAGATTTACCCTGCAGAATTGAGGCGCGTAGCACACATTCTGTGAGCAAATATCAATCGGCGACTGGCGGAGCATCTTGTCCCCCTCTAAAGAATCCGGGTTAACCCTTTCAACCAAGAATCGTTGGCTCCGCGTCTCACCCATAATTGTTTGTTTTGTGTCTTTTTCGAGAATCGGGCCGCTTTTCTGGAAATGTCAGAGATCTGCGCGGAAGCAATTTGTTAAGCGGACGTCGCGAGTCGCCACGATTTATCGTTTTTCTGTTCCGCGGAGAAGAAGACAAAAAGCACAACAACAAATAAAACGTGGCGGAGGATATGGCCCGGAATGGGAACTGGGACCTTTTATAGCTTTCGAGAGACGGCCGGGAATTTATGAAACGAGGGTTTGCGTGTTTGAACTCTTGCGTGTTTAAGTGTTTTTGAGAATTTCGCCTGCACGAGACCTGGAGGAAAATATTAATCAGGATTTCGGACAGGTGATCGAGGGAAAATAACGTGAAAAGGAGAACTTTTGCACGCGATTCCTCCCTGCGCATGAATTCCAAATAGTACTTCTACTTAGGCAAGATGAGGACACCCTTAAAGTGAATGTGGGAAAGTTCAGATCGCCTAAGGTTAGAACATTTGAAATGTGCAGAAAACAACATATTCGCCTGCATCCACCAAAGGTTAATTCAGCTTCCGTTCACCTCGTTCTACTCGCTTTGATTGCTGAAAATCGAATCCAGCCGACGAAATCTAATATTCGTGGAATTTTCGTCCAAGTGCGTCAAGAACATAAGGGGTGTTTACCAGAGGGATGACGAAAACGGCCGACGATTAAAACTGGCGCTAGTGAGACGCTTAAACTTTAGCGAAATCCGATGACGTCCGCCGAGTGACTCATTTGATTGGGGAGAAGAGGAAGAGTAAGAATTAAGACACAAATTCTCAAAGATCACGATTGGCAGCTCTGAAACCAGGCTTAGAATTTTGAAGCGAATCGCAGAATATTCCTTTGAGAACAAAATTCAATACGTCGTGGGATGGATGACACATCTGGGATTCCAGATTCTCCGGGACGTCAATGTGAGTCAGGCAATGTAGTAGTCTTAGCATAAAATCTCTAAATCGCGTCTAGCGTCTTAAAGGACGTCTCTTGGTTCAAACAAACCCAAATTGTTTTATCTATGAAATAGACTTTATTAAGGCCTCTTGCAAATAATTGTCCCATAGTCAACTATAAACCGTATCTACAGAGCACTGGGCTAAAACCACACCGGTAAGCATAAAATGACAATGTACAGCTATGTATAAAAAATATCTGGCCGATAAATTTCTAAGTGGAATTGCTGAAAAGAGGGTCGGATCCTTCAGTGGCTGGAAGATTTGACCTCGCGTCCGTGAAGTTCTTGGCAATCGCGCACGTTGTCGGGGATGATCTTGCGGAACACGTCCAGCTGAAGGGAGACGTTACGGGTTAAGATTGGGGTTTCTGTTGATTACCTGAGCCTTAGAGATCTCAACAGGGGTCTTGACGACCGTCCACACAACGCATTCAGCATAAGGAGGAGTGGTGAGAGATCCGAGGTAGGTGCAGAAGTCGAGTTGGCCGTTTTTGGGGATCAGCGAGAGGATGTCGAAGTCGGAGGGGAAAGCGACGGAGCCTTTAGTCTCAAGGGCTTTCTGGACGCAGTCCACGAGAGGCTGGTAAGCCAAGTTGGTGTGCTCGCTTTCCTTCAGGAGCACCCCGATAACGGCCAAACCATCACCTTGCTTGACGGCTTCGTCGAAGGTACCGTACCGGGTGTTCCAGAACACGAAATGCATTTCTCCTGAGAGCGACTTTCCGTCCAAGAGGTGCTCAGATCCTCGGCTTCCATCATGGCTCCAGTGAGCGTGGAACTGGGCGAGTTTGTATTCGGAGGGAAGGTGCGCGGCGCGGACGGCTGCAAGAAGACCTTACTGAGAATTGTTTACCCGAGATTCGTCTTCGAGAGTCTCATTAAGGCATTAAGAAAGTGCGACGTCGAGACAAATTTTGAAACTTCGAAAAACATGTTTTGCCTAGAAAAGAGGAAAACGGCGTTTGGGCATCTCTAATTTGATTTTGCCGCTTGTCACTTCCAGGACAAAAGAAATCCTCACTTGTTTGGCAGTCGTCCTTGACTTTCACAGTCCATCCGTTGGGGTGGGTCACCAGCTCGGCACAATCGCCCTTCTTGTAATCGATAGTGAGGCTCTGGGGCTGAAAACAAACAGATTAATTTATCTGGCTCGGGCCGGAGGAGCGGAAACCTTGCAGAAGTCGGGCGCGAGGCACACGTTCTGGGAGCAGATGTCGATGGGCGACTGGCGAGTCATCTTGCAAGTGGTGGCTGAAATGGTCGAGACTTAGATCCCGCGACAAGGCGCTTAGGAGAAGATCCGCTTAGGATCTAAGACCGAGCCCAGAGATCCTCCTTCCCCCGACTTACCCATAATTGTTGTTTGGCTGTTGGCGAGCGGAGAAGAACGGAAATCTGGAAATGTCGAGAATCTCGGGTAATCTGCTTTCGAGGCTTGGAAACAACGGCAAAAGACACGCGATTCTCGCGCACAAACGCAAAGCTGAACGTCGTTTTGAGCGTAAACACAGACTACATTTGGACGACTCGTCCTGGGAATAGTTTCCAGAAGCCTCTAAACGAGGGCCCAAAGAAACAATTACGCGAAAACCGCGTGAAATTCAATTTATTCCTTCTAAATTCGTTTTTT
>KN167491.1:54455-70451 GCA_000757745.1 Steinernema scapterisci
CTTCCCGTTTCGGCCTCTCCCCACCTCTATCAAGCCTTAAAATAATCCAATAGTTCCACGAAGAACACACGAGGAGATCGATACGAGGCTTCGAACTTCCCTGAAACACTCAAACATCGCGTGGTGACGTCATTTCCAGTTCGCGTTTCGCCGCTTGGCGGCAAATTCGCCGCGAAAAGTCGGCGCGAACTTGGTTTCCGGGCCAAGGCGTCCTCCGAGAGTGCCAAGGATGCAACGCTTGAGGCGGTCGCCGGGCGCGATGAAGACATTTGTTGCCTGGCAAGTGGTTTATGAATTTCCTAGGGCGGAAACGAGGCAGAAGAGGGGCGTTGCGCACTTTTTGCGCAGTCGAGAATCGCTAATGAGGACTTCAATTGGCGTGATTTGACAGTTTGAAGGACGGGGTTTAGGGGCCAGGGGGTGGAGGCCGAAGGCGGAAGGGAATCTCGCGGTTTTGCGAGGGACGAAAAACAAGTTAATAATGTAGGCAAATTAGAAATGACCAGAAAGACCGCGGCGGAGAGGCGGAAAGGATGAAGTGTGGCGGGAAGAAGCCTGCAAAAACAACACGAAATTTGGTTTTTTGACGAAAACAGGAGAGGTGTACGGTAGTTGGGTTGGCAAAAAAGGGATTTGGGAGAATGGAGAGACGATCCAATTAAGAGCGCAAGAGCTAAAACGGAAGGGGAAATCACATGGGAAACGTTCTTTTTCGAAATGGACCAAAATTGGAATTTCGTGATCTCTGCTACTCCCCAGTCGGACTTCGTTCTCCGTCTAAATTACGTCATTGCGTCCAAATGACAAAACCAATTTGCGTCTAAAACATTTTTGCATAAGAAAACAATTTCGTGGGTCAGGAGTAGAACGAAAACCCCTGGATTTTAAATCTGTGGACAAGATCTAAGAGCTGTCTTAAGCGAAAGTCTCCAAGAAGCATATCTACAAAAATACCACCCTCAAGACAACACAGCGACTCCGGAAAACCGGTCGAAACGTTTGAGTCAACAAGCGAAAGACAGCCGCTAAACACATTAGCGACAGCTGGAGGAAGATCATCGCCCCGACCTACCAGTGATCCTCTCGACATTGAAGAAAAAAGACCGGAAAACACCTCAGCACTCGATCAAGCGATCGTGCTTTCCCGGAAGTGCAGGCGTGATAGAGAACAGTTTGACGTGCCCTCAGCAGAACTTGGTTCCGAGGAGTCCACGTTACCTATATACCCAGAAAATTCCGACCCTTCTACTCAATTAACAAATCTCAATAGAAAGAAGCAGAATTATCTTTTCAAGCTCCAAAGACTCGCCTGCACCACCACACAAATCCTGACTCACAAAGGAACAAAATCGTTTCCGATCCCTCAGCAAACAGAAAGTCGCCGCTCCGTTTGCCAAACTGCCGGAATTAGCACCGCCGATGGAGCCTAAATATCGGCGTTGTGAGGAAATGTCCACGTCGGCGACGCCCAAAAATCAAATCATCAAGTGAGCAAACCGACTTCTAATCGGATAAGCCACTTTTTCCTAGGCGTCCTCCTCGTTCCGCCCCCGACGATCAACCCGGGGCGTCGCAGATTCGAGAAGAAAACTCGAGGTCATCTCCGAGCGCGATTTGCATTTTACAGCGCGCTTAGTGCGTCAGAAGCGTCGTATCAAAGATCGAAGACGGGAGCCAGAAGATGAAATGATCAGAGTGCAGGCCGCGTGTGATAGCCAAGGTCGGCGGCGGGAAGTGATCTCCGACATTCCGGGAGATTTGCATGGAAGATGAGGCGTGGAGGGCTGATCGGAAATCAGGTTTGTGATCACGCGAGTCGGATCAGGGTCAGATAAACAGAGGAAAGCTGATGGAGAGGAGCCAAAAAATTATGCAGAATCGTGTTGATCGCTTAAAGAGCGTCACCCTGAATGCCCAAATATGGATTCCCGGATTTAATCTACGGCCTATCAGAGTTTTGTGATCTCAAGGGCGTCGGTCCCAGCTGGTTATTGTTAAAATAACCATTTGCCCAAGATCATTCTTATTGCTCATTTGTCGCTCCGTTTTGTTTCCCGAGAGAAGAATCTCGAAAGCAGTATTTCCTTCATAAATCAGAATTACAAAGACAACCGAGTGCAGGCGAGGGTATCGAAACCTGTTAGGGTCTTTGTCGACGTATTGATGGTATGATCTTTGGTAATCGGCTGACGAAAATTGGTTTGGCGCGAGTGAGAACAGTTTTTGTGTAACAGATCAACCACCCGATCGGCGAATCTATCATTTTTGAAAATTTGGAAGTTCGATAGGATCAGCAGCGGAAGACACAGAGCGCGACAGGTTCCGCTGCGTCGAAGTCGCGGCGAAAGGGCATCTCAGAGAATTTGGATTTTGTGTCGAAGGACGGGGGAGAACTGACAAGAATCTGCGAATTGTGAAACTACAATGGCGCGATCGACGTGAATAGCAGAGATCACTGTTAACGAGATCGTCTTGATTCAATAATCGGAATATTTTAGAATTCTTTAAATAGTTCCTATCGAGAAAAGCCAAGAGTAACATCAAGATACAGATGCCCTCGCCTTATAAATATACTTTCCCAGAACTCCCAACGACCCAAATAAATACTCTGGAATTCCTCGAACCAAATTCCCGATACAACCCAGCCGTGAATCAACCGCATAAACAAGGTCGTGAATTTTATTGCCACTTCTTCGTGATTTCCGGTGAGTTGTTCCTCAAATACGTCAACGCTACGCAGAGATCATTGTGACGACGAGCTTCCTCGAAAACATCAAACTACACACATCGAATCGTGAATTCCGATTTCTGTAATATGCAAAAGCAAAGAAACTTGGCAACTTTTTGATATATGGAATAGGTCGAGATTTATATTATTTACAGCCCTACGTAAACAACATAATCATCAATTTCGATCAAGTCAGCTGATTTTTTTTATCTCCCACGTGGTTTGCAGTAGATGAAGTAGATGATCATCGGAAGGGTTACGATGCTTGGTTCGCGTGCCAAGAAACAAAGTTGAAAGTTTTGGAAATGTTTCATAGCCGTTTCCCAATCGACAAAAAACTGATCGATGTCATTAATTTCACGTTTAATTTACGGAAAAAATTGTTTTACACTCGATTTCCCCATTCGATCTATTCGCGTTTTACGATGATCACTTCCTCCTTCACCATCGGAATCTATTTCCTTTGCATAAGCTTAATTCTGATTAACGTTTTGGCGTTCAGTTTCACGGTTATTTGCAAGAATCCCCTAGTTGGCAACCTCCCAACCAATGACTGTAAGCCCCATTTGCTCGAATCGCAAGATCTTCTTGATTTTAGCCGCGTTTGCGTTCACAACCACCGAACAAGGATGGCTCTTTTCCTCCAATAACGCCGGTTTCCTGGCCGGGATTCTGCCCACCATAGCCATGAAGGATAGGCTCGGCTTCAGAGTCACGTTCGTCATTTCTGGATTGCTGTGTGGCGCAACGTCGGGACTATTTCCACTTCTGGCTTCCAACATCTTCTCGGCTGCATTATGCCGCTTCTTTGTCGGATTCTCGATCAACGGCGTTGTCATGGCTCAAGCGGTTTTCCTTCTTCTGTGGAGCGAATCTAGCTATCTTGGCCTGATCACGGGAATCGTTATGACGATAGGTGAGGTACATAAGTCGTTCAATTGCAAAATTGTAAAATTCTGGCTTTTTGTAGATGTCGATGATGCTGGCCAGGGTCAGTTCTGGTCTGTTTTGCAGCTCTTCGATTGGCTGGCCTGGAGTTTACTTCTTGTTTGGTTCCCTCACTGTGATTTCGTTTATTGTTTTCGCCGTTCTCTATGAGGATTCGTCGACTACGTATGAATGCTTTATTGCCACAGTCATATTTGCTCATTCGCTTTAGGAACGACTTGGCAAACTCCGAAGCCAGAGGCGAAGAATCGACGCCGTACAAAGAGATATTCCTGAGCAGAACGACATGGGGCCTCTGCGCCTCTTGGCTCGGAATGTCAACCTCCTTTGTGCTCCTCAACAACTACGAGCCGACTTTGACCAACAAGGTTTTTCATGCTTTCTATTCAGTTTCCTTACATCTAAGCTTTCAGATTCTCCACTTCTCAATCGAACAAACGAGCTATCTCTCTTCGCTTCCCCCTGCCGCTTCTCTGATCTCCAAACTTCTCACCGGCTTTGTTCTCAGCAAACTCACCTGCCTAACGAACCACCAAAAGATCTCATTTATTCTGTCTTTTTCACAATTCAGCTCCTCTGCACTCTTCCTGACATTGGCACTTCTCGGTGCAAACTATCCCCTGCTCTCCATTTCCATTCTCACAATCCTTGCCGGTCTCACTGGAATCAGCATGGTCCCCGTGTACAACGCTGCGCAGATCGTGAGTTTCAAACCTAATAATTCAGGCAAGTTTTATTTTAGGTCGCTGGCAAGTTCACCCACATTCTCTTGGCTTCGTTTGTCCTGGTTATGAGTGTTCCGGACATAATTATGCCGAACGTGATTTCGATCTTGGTCGTGGAACAAACGGCTGAAGAGGTGGGCCGAAATTCGAATCTAAAAGTAGTTAGTTTCTGTTCCAGTGGTCGAAATGTTTCATCGCGGTGGGAATCTGCCTGGTTGCTACAAACACAATTTTCTTGACACTGGCCAAAGTAGAACCAGCCCATTGGAGTCGAGAATCGGCCAAAGAAGCTCACGACCAGGATGATTTAAAGGTGCAAAAAGAAGGTTCTTAACGAATTCTGTTTATTGGACGGCAAATGGCATTACACGTAAAATATGATATTTTCGGGATTAGGAGGAGATCACTGGTCCAGCGAAAAATTGTGTGCGAAGCGGTGTGGGAGGTTTCCGAGGCAATGAGTTTCCCGATCTCCCTTTGAATCCACTGTTTCAATAAGGAACTGCGGAGGGAGATTCTCGCTGAGAGAGTTGCGGGTCACGTGATTCCACTGGGTCTTCGTCTTGTCGTAGAATCCGCTACGATCGTCGTTCTTGTGCCCCATGTGGATATTCGCCTTATAGAACAGGTCGCGTTGGCCGCTCAAGATGCGGCCGATCGTCTTCTCGTTCTCCGGAAAGCTGCCGATGTCCACGCAGAACATCGCGGGCTGGGATTCGTGGTGAACAGCCATCAAGTCGCGCTCGGGTGGAAGCCAGTGCATTCCAAGGCTGACAAAGTCGAACGGAATCAATGAAATCTCTAGACCGCGGAAGTTCTTCTTGGTGGGGAGCTTCTTCCAGGCGCCCAAAAGCTCCAAAAAGAGCTCCTTCTCCAGTCGAAGCGGCGACTTGCTCGCGTCCAAGTAATCAAACTTTTCTTGCTGGAGAAAGCTCTTCAACGCCGAATCTCGGACTTCAGTGGCGTATCCCGCGGGAAGCCACACACCGCTGGCAATTTTCTTCTCGGCATGGGAAGCCAGAAAGCGATCGAAAAGCTTGCTTTCTTTCCCAGCGGGCTTGTAATCCTTGAAATGGATCTGATCGATCGGAAGATCCATGTGAACGTTCAGCATCATCTTGACGAGGTTCTTATCCTTCGTTGAGAGCACGAAGGTTTCCAGTTGCGAAACAGCGTGGAACAGCGGCAAGATGTCCTTGAAGAACTTCTGCTTCTTGCAGGTTCCATAAACCGGCGGTCCAGCCGCGCGCCGGATCATTTCATCGCCTTCGACCTTGTCACAAACGACGAATTTCTTGAATTCGTGTTCGTTCCTGTAATCTTCGGGAATTGCCAAGAATTCTTCGAAAGTGTTGTACTTCGCCTTGAAGGGAAACGGCTTCATGGTGAGAATGGCGTAGCGGCAGGAATCGGGATCTTTGCGGTGAGGGAGCACGCTGACGACGAGGATAGGCGGCTCCATCAGCTGCTCGTAGCACATCCGGTTGAAGTCGTCGTTGATGGGGACGGAGGCCCCAGCGGCGACGTGCTCCATGAAGAAGCGGTCGAGATCCATCTGGAACTGAAATGAGTACGAAGATGAGAGCCGGCGTTGATACGCGCCACAAGTAAATCGCGAATATGGAACAAGGGAAATGAAAATAAAGATGAATACCGACGCGAATCGTTTTGGAGCAGAAGATATATAGAAGAAGCGCTCACGGGAAGCGAATCTCCGCCGCGGCTCCCTCGCGGACATTATGAAAAAGCTGCGAAATCGGGTATTTCGTAATTCGCTTTGAATCATCGCGATCGCGGCGGAAAGAGTGCAAGCTCGTGTGCGCGAGAGCATAAAAACCACGCGCCAAAATGAATCGCCGAGCCGCGGTGTTGGAACACAAAAGGTCATTAATGTTCCCGATTGGCAGAAGAGGTTTGTGATATGAAAAGTGAATAAAAAGAAAAAAGGTTTGGGCGAAGTGGGGGTAGCCGATAAACAAGATGAATTTGGAAAGCCAAGAGCCTATAGGAATCGCAGGCTAGTTTAGGATTTCGTAGCGCAAGCAAACAGGTGCCGAACAGGTGTGTTTGCCTGAAATAAAGCGGCATTCCATCCCATAACAGCCATCAAGCGCAGCGCCGAAGTCGCCTCAACATGCCACATCGCGCCCACCACAAAAGGTCAACACGTTCTTCGTAGTCAGAAACGAGTTTTACGCGCAATTTCTAAAACATGGGAATAAATCGCGAAGAAGAGTTGATGGTCAGTCCAAACCAACGACGGGCCGTCGGCGATCCGCCTTCCGATCAAAATCGATGCAGAAATGCGGAATAGCAAAGATATCAGCGAAACCCCGCGAAGTTAAGATCAAACAACGGAATAAACTATTCGAAACCCGCAATAAAGAAAAGAACAAATCAATTAAAGAAACGTGATTAGGAAAACAAGACATTTCACGCTCCCGCCGGCTGTCATTCTGATTGATTATCTTAATCTTGCCATTAGGAAGGAAAACACGACGTTCCCGAAGTCTTCTTTTTTGATCCAATTATAGCATCCTTAATTCTCATTTCGACGCATCCTCCTCAAGCCGCATATATACAAGGGTCCTTCTGCAAATCCACAACAATATCCAGAGTCTCCTTCCAAAGCCACCATGTTCTCTCTTTCTCTCCTAACTGCATTCTTCGCCCTCTTCGCGACTTCGCAAGCCTTCCTCTTCCCGATGCCGCCTGCAGCCCCGGCTGCTCCCAAGTGCTGTTGTCCTGCTCCTCCGCCACCTACTTGTGGGTGCGCCCCTCCACCTCCACCACCGTGTGGTTGCGGCGGACGCCGAAAGAGGGAGATCACCAGCGACATGAAATGCAACAGCAGGCAGCTTCTGAACGTTATTGAAGATGTATAAATGTCTTCTCGTTTATCTGTTTAACACTCCTATTTTAGAGTCTGACCCACGACATCACGGAAACAATGGCGCAGCTGAAGGCGAAGCTCCGCGAGGATAAGGGTCCCAAGCACACGGTGATCTGCACTCCGACTTCGCAAACCTTCGAGTTTTCAATGGAGAACGGCAGCGTCTTCTGCAGCGCCGGAAACGACGATGTCAATTGTCACGTCTTCCAAGAGGGAGCGCATCCTTCCGGAGTTATCTTCAAGTGAATTCCTTAATTTATTATAATTATTTACTATTTATTTCGTTCCGTGTTCACCTACCTTAAAATAAAACATTTGTTCCATCGTCTCCCACTTGTATCATCAAGGATGCTCATTCTTCGCTATCTCAGTAATCAGAATCGGCGCTCCTATAAATCTTGATTTTAAGCAAAATCCGATAATTCAGTGAAGAAACGGATTTCTGATTTTATCAAAACTCCATAAAATGAGAGATTTCTCGCTTTCAACATCGGCCTTGTGATCATGAAGTCTTCGCCTCTTCTCTTGGTTTTGGTCCTCGTAGCTTCGGTGGTGGTCGTTGAGAGTATATTCTTCGGAGGCGGCGGAGGAGGTTGTGGAGGAGGAGGAGGCGGAGGTCAGTGTTGCTGTCCTCCTCCCCCTTGTCCGCCTCCAGCGCCCTCGTGCGGCGGAGGTAAAAGATATGAACCTCCCGCTTCAGTTTCATAGAGAAACGCTTCAGGATGCGGAGGCGGCGGTGGAGGAGGATGCGGCAAAAAGAGGAAGAAGAGGTCCGTGGACAACCAGGCTCAGGACGATTCGGAAACTCATTTGGGCGATTCCGAGATGGCTTGCACTTCGGAGAAGCTGATGAACATTCTCAAGGAGGTAGGAAGTCAAAGTTGATCGCTGATTTCGGAGATTTCCAGAGTATCGTGGAGCACGACACGGACAAATCGTTGGTGAACGTGAACGAGCGCCTCGAGCACGAAATGGACCAGAACTTCGTGGCTTGGTGCTCCGACAGCATGGAATTCTTCAAGTTCGCCACGCGGCTCGATTCCTATTGTTCGCACACAAGCGCCAACGTCACCTGCAATATCTTCCACCATTAAACAAGATTTTACTCGCGTATACTCACTGGGAATCTTGCAATAAATCTTTCATTTCCACAAATTCAAAGGTCGCTACGATTTCGGGCATCATTGTAGAATGAGCATTTCTAAAGAAAATCGGATTATGAGAGAACTTTGGAAACGGAGCCTCACCCGGCTTCGGTCGACTTAGGGGAACCGTGTAAACGTGATGAGACCAAGGCTTCCGAGTGTGAAGAATGCCTGTGAGTCCATCGGATCTCAGCTGATATGAAAGCGTTAAAGGTATTGAAAAGGGAAGAAACTCACACTTCGATCATCAGTAATTTCTTGTTCAGGAGAGGTTGGTGACGTGGAATAGTCGGGATTCAGGCGATGTAGTCGAAGCGTTAAAATTATCACGCTTATCAAATCATCATACATACAAGCATCTTTGGAGAGCGCGAAGTTCGTAAATTCGCCCAAAAATCTGTCGATACTCCTCGGCAGCCGGATGGTCGTCGCTAGCGACCGAAGAAACGTGACCTCTTCGTTGGTCCACAGGCAGAATCTTCCTAAAACACAAGAAATAGTCGAGGTCCGATTAACACACACTTCGAGTGGTTGGAAAATCAGCTCTTCCGCTCTCCGAAAATGGCGTCGATGTTGGCGAAAAACGTGAAATTCGCGTTGGCGGGAAAGAACGGCGGATTTCCCTGCGAGAGTCCCATCGTCGTTGTGAAGTGGCCGGGTGGCAAGAGGTATATACAAGAATCTCTGATCCTTGGCAGGATTGCATACAGGCTTTTGCAGTTCCCGGGCTGCTTTTCACTTATTTTATGTGAAACTGCAAAAAGGCAACGAGAAAAAACAATTCATTTGTTGTTTATCACGCTCATTGGGAATTCCAGTCCTTACAGCCTCAAACGGATCCCCTTCTTATCTCAGATTATCCAATAAGCTTATCTAGTAACTGCCTGTTTTCACTCGCAAACACAAAAGGCTGCCGGATGCTGGAGATGCAGAACGGACTTCTGATCTTATCTCCTCTTCGTATAAATACGCGCTCATCCTCACTTTCCCATCGACCAATCTTCTCTCAATCCTTCGCAATGAGATCTTCCACTCTCTTCATTCTGGCTCTCGTGGCCTGTTTGGTCATCGTCGAAGGCATCTTCTTCGGATCCGGCGGAGGTGGCGGTGGTTGTGGCGGCGGTTGTGGAGGCTGCGGCGGCCGGAGGAAGAAGCGTTCCGTCGACGAATTCTACCACGACGAAATCGACTCTCACATCGGCCAATCCGACGATGCCTGTACCTCTTTCGAGCTCCGGAGCATCATCAAAGAGGTTGCATCACACAGTTGCAATTCACTCAAAGTTCCTATTTAGGCCATTGTGGAGGGCGACCCGGAGAAATCGCTTTTGGCCCTCAACGAGCACCTGGAACACGAAACCGCCGAGAAGTTCGTCGCCTGGTGCTCCGATGGAGTCGAGAAGTTCAAATTCGCCACGAGGTTCGATATCTACTGCTCCCACACCTTCGCCAACGTCACCTGCAATGTATTTTGAAAAGTATCAGAGAAATGTACCCGGGACTCTGCAATAAACACGCTTGTATCAACGCTCTCTCTCGGCCACAAAATGCCAAAAAACAAACATCGGTTAGAGTTGTCCTAACGCGACAACTCAAAAGTAAAATGTTACTCGACCTGAAAATATTTATCCCCAGAACAGATTGCAAAAAGATTCTCCGCCGTTGTTCTCAGCTCGACTTCAGGATTCATAACAACCATTGTCAAGTGCATATCCTAAATGCTGAATTCGAAAATGCGATTCTCAGTTTCACGATTCCTGGTGCCCCTTTTCAAACTCTTCCTTTCGACCTAATTAACCAACATTGGGAAAGAGGGGCAATTCATAGTAACATTAATTTCTTGGCTTCTGGACTTAATGAGAAATTCCGGTGTGGTCTCTGACCAATGTTCGCTCGACTACTCTCTTCTTTGCCGCTTTTTAGGGATTGTAGACATTTCCGGTCTTGTTTGCAATTGTGACGTTGTTGCTGCGTGCCTCGAATCACGTTCCAACAACAAGAACATAAACCAGCGGAATTCGGAAGTCTGTATTCATCAACAGGTGCCGCGTTTCATGTTGAATCTATAATTTATGGAACGCAGCTGCGGAAGCGCAATAACCACTTCCTCGTTCTCTCTTCGAAAACGCTTTTAGAAGCGTGGAAATATGCATAAGTTTGCATAGTCGAACCGCGTGAGAAGCACATCAAAAGTTATGTTTTCCAGGAGTTCATCGAATTTTATGGGAAAATAGAGAAAAATAGAAACGACTCGGGCGGAACTTTCGTTTTCCCTGGAATTTCTGCTTGTTGATTCGCTCGTTTATGGTATCTTCGGCTTTGTTCTAGCCCGACTCTAGTAAATGGTCGAACGCGGCCGGTTCACAGGGTTTAACGTAGAAATGTTTAACGTTTCATCCATTAGACGTGTTGTTATGCGGGATGCAATCGCACTGTTTTGGCGATAAGGAAAGACGATTAGAACTGAATCGAACTTTTTACGAGGTCGTTATGTGCTTTGTAACACGAATTTCAATGTCATTCATGTCTGGGAACTTTCACACGGCTGTTGTCGTGGGGTATTTCGACAGTTTCTTCTCTAAAAGACTAACTTTTTGTCATCCAAACTTTGTTCGCTTGAAAGGATGAAAGTGATGTAGACCTTTGACCTTGAGAATGGATGTAAAACCAAGGTTAGAAAACGCTGATTATCAAGTAATAGACGAGCCTCAAGATTCTTTTTTTGAATAGCAACAAAATAAACTTGAATTTACGGTTTTGAAAATTAGGTTTGAAGAGTTTTTGGAAACCAGTATTTGCAAAACTTCCCGATGAAATTACACATGCTCAAATTCCGTTCTAAGGAACCGTTACCACGAAGAGCTCCAATCGGCGGTTTTTGTCTCTTTGTAAACAATACCGAGAACACTAAAAACAACCTTCTCCGTCACAAATTCTCATTATTTTGCATCTGCTCCCTTGCAATAAACCTCGACCTCATCTCTCCAGCTAATATTAGCCCTCGTGATCCCTAATCCCTGGCGTCTCCAAATAGGGTTTGCTCCTTCCGCGTCGATCTTCGGAATTCCGTCGTCGGGTGTTTCAAAATCTGTTTGCACGTCGTTAATCTCATCATCTCGAACCTCAATTCGCCCTCTCGGGACCCTAGAGACGACGTGCGGCCGCCCTCTTTATTAAGAATTTTGATGACTTTTTGTGTGACGTTTCACCGTCGCCGAGTGCTCGAGGCACTTTGACCACTCCGCCGGCCTGCACCGACGGTCTCCGGGTGCGAGCGATGTGTTTACGGCGTCGTGCGCGAAAGTAACGAAACTGGTGTTTGTTGGAAGGCGCAGAAGCGGAAATTCTCGCGGATTCGGACAAATTAGCGGCTTATAATGAGAAGAAGAAATAAGCGGAACAAAGAAAGGATGATTCAGGGAATTGTGGCGGGATCGAACTCATTAGGGAATTCCGTTGCGAAAAAGCGAGAAGTGGGGACAATGTGCTTTGGGTGGAATGTGGTTTTTGTACTTCATTGCTACCGGAGAGAATGCTGGGCTAGTGACTGAGTGATTCCGGCATAATCGGAAGGCTTGCCGGTACAGTATGCATCTGTTAAGAATCCCAGTTTAAGCACGTAGACCTCATTACGTAGGCCTAGATTATTTCCTGATATGCCATAAATCGAATTATCGAGATTCAATTCTTATGGGAACGATTTCTCGGAAATTTCAGGATTGAGAAGTGATGAACAGTTGCAGTCGTTTCTGGACACCTGAAATTCTTGATGTTCTCAGTTTCCCAGTCTTATAAAACAAACAATGTTTGTGCAGACCGGCAACGTTTTTGCGCTTTTCCCATAGCCTCCAAAAGTGAATCTGTAGGAACCTACGCTTAAGCTACAATTAGTTCCTGGCATGTCGACCTCGGATTGTCCTTATTTATCGGTTACCGCAACAGCAAGTTTCCCCAAGAGGAACAAATAAATCAGGGTTAGCAACGACACGCGGAATTTATTGCGGTTGCTTACGTAAACCGACCTCCGCTCGCACGCGAAGGAAACTAAGGTGGACCGGAGGGTGGAATTTCACGTGGATTGTGGGTGCGTTTGGAGAGGGATCGCAGCCGCACAAACACGTTTACAAGAGGCCGCGAATGGTCCAGCGGACCTCTGGTTTTCTGCACTTTGGCCTTGCTCGCTTTCCTAATCTCAAGTTTTTTACGAAAACCCTTGTTTACCGCCAATCATAAGGTTGCTCGTCCGGTTTGCGAGAAAACAAAAACAGATTAGCTTTTACAGATTTTAAATGTGACTTGTAAGGCTGTTTACTTCACGGGCTTCGCAGCCGTGGGAGAGCACTTTGGGAGACACTCGCTGAAGGCTCGAGACTCACTCTCGAGGAGTTGAGAAAAGCACTTTCTGGAAAATTCCGAACTACTTCAGAGGCAAAATTGAAATCTCCGACTTTTAGTTTGTGCGGGTGCCGAGTTCATCGGTTCTTCGAGGGGATTTGGGGAGTCAAGAGGAAGAGGAAGAGAGGTCGAGTTTCCCGGAATACTTTTGGACGTTCTATGGTGAGAGAGAGGATGTTTGATCTTTGCAACTAGCGGAGCTATGTTTTCCGGTCTCTCAATTCACCTTCCAAAATCTGCGCATCTTCTCCGTGATTCCATCATTTATTCACATCTGAGCTCTCAACCCTCGTCTCTTAATTCCCCGTTTTCCCTCAGAATCTGTTGTTTTCTATTCTGAGTAATCCTACACATGGAATGGCTCATTCATCACCCACGTTTCCAAGTTTTTCGCTTTGAAAAAATGGTTTGCATGGCTAACGACCCAAGACCACGAGGTGGGTCTGGTGGTCTCTCGCGTGACGGGATTGTATCCAGGTGGACCGGAACCAGAGGAAAGGTCGAATCTTGATTCAAATTGAATTCAATTTCTGGTCATATTGGAGCTAAACTCGATTTGTGCCTGCTGCTCGACCAGGTCGAAGAATACAAAACTCCGTAAAATCTTAGTTTCTAAAAGTTGTTGAAGTTAATTCAGCGTTGTGCGAGCGAAGCCGCACCTTGAGAACATCGAGCTATTGCAATATAGCAGCGTTTAAGGAACGTAGCTTACTAGTGTGGATCGAAGAACAGGACAAAGGAATTTTGAATGCACTTCTTTGAATTCGACAAATTCAACAACCACCTGGCTTAATTATTTCCTGTCGGGAACCTTGCATTGTCCTGCGCCTGATTCCACCCTCACATTTTTTCTCTAACTTAAAGATTACGGAACACCTGTGAATGCGATTTAATGAACTTCATTGTTCTCGGCGTCACTTCTTTTCTAATTGAATTCCGCCGCATTTTTTCAGCTGTTTCTGTGGTTAAAGAAAAAAATCTGTTCTCCTCGACCGTATCTTTGTTAAAAATAGCAATATGCTCCTAGACCGGCGTTCATGCAACTTCTGATAATGCCCTCTCGAACCTTTCGAACACGAACAACTCAACTTTCAATCGTGTTATTATTATGGATCTCAACCAAAATCGTCATTTTTTGAGAAACCATCGGCCTCCCAAAGTTCGTCTCCCTCGTCACGACCCACTTGTAGATGTCCTCCGTGACCCTTCCTCCCGTAATCCGGCCGGCCTTTGCTCCGCCGGTTCACGGCGCTCCTCGGAGACCTCATTATGCGGTTCCCCGGAGGCGTCGACGCACGCGACATTAATCACGACGGCCCACCGTCAGAGGGCGGAGCGCCCGCCGCGTGCAGGCCAGGACGGGTTGGGTAACGCCTACAGTAAAATAAAACCCGTGGACGTGAGCGTTAGCCCCATTTGTGAATCTGAACCCATCGACGCGTGTCGGCCGCTCGTTCCAAGTTCCAAGTGAATTCAGGTGAACGCGCATCCTCCCTCGTCATGCAACTCTTCAGCCTTGTCGCCAGCCTCTTCGTCGTTCTCTTCGGTGAGTTTTTGTTTGTGGCTTGAGGTTCAGTTCTTTTGAAGCACCGAGAGATAGAAAGGGTTTCCCAGATTAAGGCGGACAGGCGACAAGTCCAGGGTATCGAAAGGACAAGTTTAATAACAGCCGTAGAACTTTGTGGATTGAGCGCTTAAAATTAGGAGACTCAAGTGCTCAGGCTATTCCACAGCGATACTAGCTGGATATTTAAACATCCAGAGCCTCAAATCTGAAAATCCCTTAGATTTATTGGAATACACGACCACAAAATTCAAAACCACCTGTAGATTCAAAGCTCAACAAACCAGCTGCTCTCCTGACTCTTGGCCTCTCTACCCGAGCCCGAAGTCGATCTAACTTCCCAATTTTAGCTCTCCTTCCGGCGTTCTCCGCGCTTCCGATGATGGTCAGCCCGAACTCGAAGGCCCACAACTACATCTCGAACTACGACTTCGAGCCGAACAGCGATGAAGCGGCGCTCTTGGCCGCCTTCCAGCAGTACCGTCCCATGCAGAAGAAGTGGAACCGCCTCGAGCCCAGCATCCGATTCTTCTAAGCGAGGAGGGAAGAAGGAAATTCTACAGTTTTGGGCCCCTTTCTAGTTTTTTCCCTATCTTGAAGATCTGCGATTTGTGTAGTTGCGTATTTATTAACTTTTGATGTCATCAACTGTCACTCTTCTACGATATTTGTGTGTGCGTTTTGTGTTATTTTGGTTTTGTTGAGCGAGATGAGCGGGATCAGAAAATAAAGGCTTTGTTTGGCGTGCAGGCGGACCGTTAGCAGCAGACTCAAACGTATCGAACTCTGCACGTTTTCCCATCGACTAGAGAATTGTTTATCCGACCGCGCAGAGAGAATTTTATGGATTCCAGAGATTCACGACCAAAACAAACATAAATCAAGACGCCGGTGTTGCCAACATAACAAAATGTCCTGTGGTAGAAGATCCAATTTGGGGAGAACAACGTGGGAATACGATCTAACTCAACCTCCAAGACGACCTAAACTCTGCTTCTATGCCAATTTATGCCACATATCTCTCCAGGGTTGCGTGCAATGATCACTACTGTGGACTGTGGAAATACATAACCGTGAAAATCTACAAGACGATCTAGAATTCACTGCCATGTAATTTTAGGCTAGCTCCTTCTAGACTATCATCAGCGGTCATCCCCTGAAGTTGCCGAGCGATCAAGTGATCTGTATGTCACTTGTAGCTCCTGACTCATTTCTGGCATTTCTGTAAATTTACGATCTTACGGTATCTCACTTTAATGCACAAACAGAACCCGTAGGAGGCCAGGTGCTTTCTTACGTATTGTTTTCAGAAGACAACTCCATGATATCATTTCGGGTTCTCGTAACCTCGTTCTCTTGCATCCGAATGGATTCTTTGTTGTCAACCATGTGTTTACCAGCGCGTCCAGACATCTTCGGGTTTCAAAACAAAATCTACCCGTCTCTTCGGTCTAATTAGCTAGGATTCCAAAGAATTTTCCTGACGGTCACAAATCTGCAAAATCGCATTGAATACCAAAGTGGTCCTCCATTCTTCTCTCTTGCACTTTACTGCAAAAGGGAACATTCGCATGGTTGTAGAACTGCTTTCCCAACCT
>KN167491.1:70461-88019 GCA_000757745.1 Steinernema scapterisci
TTTACTGCAAAAGGGAACATTCGCATGGTTGTAGAACTGCTTTCCCAACCTCCTCGCCACCTTCTAACTCTTTATCCTCTATCTCGTTCATGCCTCAAACACAGCACAACTCCACTTTTCATTGCTGTGCGCACAGAAATTCTTCATCTGCGCCAACAACTGGTAGGGCTGTCGGGGCGCGCAGAAGATTACGTAATGCGCGGCGTCCAATTTCTCGGTGACCATCGAAAAGGTCGAATTCGGATTGGAAGCCATTGCCTAAAGACGACGAAAACAAAACGTGTTTTTCTCAGGGAACAAAATACCTCTGCGAGGATCTGCTTTAAAGGAGGACTATTACAGAGTTCGTTCTTATCGTCGGAGAAGACGGGGGGAATCCTCTCAGGCGTCTCGCGTTTCCGACGGCAGCTGAATTCGTTACAACTCGAGGCTTCCCGCAACATGATGAAGCTGTGAATGGCCGTGGAGAGGGCAAAAACAAGGAGCAGGGAAAACAGTGATTTGGACATTGTCGGGGAAGAATCAGGGAAGCCAATCTACAAGCGCAAAGTATTTGTAGGCGCCGCAAGGTCAGCCAGAACCAGTCGCTCGTTAATCCTATCCCAGGAAATCTCAAAAACAATGGGAAACACGTTTAGTGACCAGTGATGACCGGTGCGAGCGAGTGGTCGGCGGATATCTTGCATCGTGTTCCCATGTGACAAAAGGAGCAGTGGGATCCCAAGTGCTCCCAAGAAGTTCTCACGTTTAGACAAAAACAAGTGCGAAATAACAAAAAAGTGCTAGCGCTACAACGACAGTTACGTTGTGTTGCTTCGGATCATTGCGCAGAGGTGAGCTAGCAAGAAGACGCGCTAACTTCGCTCGTGATTTTGCAAGTGGTCGCTCATGTTTCATTTTTCAGGCCAAAGATGGACACGATCGCGTACGACTTCTGCAAGGAACTGGTCGAACTGCTCAGCCGAGACTACGACAATAAGGTTTATTTGAAGGATCTTAGTTCCCAGCCGCTCAGAGGAAAGCGGAGGAGGTGCAGTTCGGAATCATCGGATTCCAACAGTTCCTCCGACGGCAAACACGCAGAAGTGGACGAACACGAAATTGGGCATCCGCTCTTCAAGGCTCTGAACGAACTCAGCCACAACCATTTATCTTCTCTGGCGGCAAAGATCGACGAGCAAACGCACGAATTTGAAGGTGCGTTTGGCACCTACATTCTTGCGCTTCCTTTTGAAAACGGCGTTCAGAAAATGCGCCTGCACGAGCACACGGACAACTGTCCTGACGAAGACTTGATCGTCGATCCGCTGGCAAAGTTTGCTGACAAGGAAAACGTCATTTTTGAAATTCAATTTGAAGACGACGTGTGGCCGTGTGTGCAAGATGCCTACGAGAACGACGAGCTCAAAGACCCTGCTGAAGAGCTGGTTGGCGAGAATCTACAAAAAGCTCTTAAGGCATTCAAACAGCGTCCCCACTACAGGAAGCTAGAAATCGAGTTTAAAGAACCCGAGGAAGCCTTCGAACTACTGGATTTGATCTCTCCCATAATCACTTTCGAAGCAATTTCACTGCGAACTCCCTGGCGCTTTCCCTTCTTGCAGTTGGTGAGAACGAGCATGTTCTGGCGCCTGCGTAGATTGGAAGTGAAGGGAAACGTTCCCGACGACCTCATGGATTTGGTCTTGACCCGTTGTGAGCGCGGGTTTTTTTCCTTTCTGCACACGGCCGGAGCTGAGGTTACAGAGCCCGAAGCCGACGGATTCGCTGTGCGATTCATGACCACCGCGTTCCAGAAATGGTCGGAGCAGGATAACCCGAAGATGAGCGTCGATCTTCATTTTTACCCGGACGTCACTCCGCTTCTGAAGACCGAGATGGTCAGTCTTCCGCCCAATCCCGATCTGAAATCTGAGATTTTCCCTCAAGAACACCCAAACAAGAAGGCTGGATATGCCATTTACACCAGCGAAACCGTGGATCCCAACATTGGAATGTCGACGTGCCAGCTGGTCTTGCAACCCACTATGGACGATGCTCGAAAAAGATTCTACAGTTATATGTTCAATTGTGCTTTCCATAAATTTGTCTAAATGTGACTTAATTGCAATAAATTTGTGTCGTGTGCATTGGTTTTATGATGTATCCTAGTTTATGAAGTTTGGACTTCTAGTATACCTTAAAATTATAATTTCAAGAATTTTAGTTCTGTACATTCCAGGCCCAAGATGGACACGATCGCGTACGACTTCTGCAAGGAACTAGTCGAACTCCTTAGCCGGGATTTCGACAACAAGATCTACCTAAAGGATCTTAGTTCCCAGTCGCTCAGAGGGAAACGAAGTAGGAACCATTGGTGCAGTTCCGATTCATCGGATTCCAGCGGATGTTCCGGCGACGAAAGGGAGGACAGACCCAAAATCGGAAAGATCAAACACCCGCTCTTCAAGGCTTTGAACGAACTGAGCCACAACCATTTCTCTTCTCTGGCGGCGAAGTTCGACCAACAAACGCGCAATGTTAAAAACCCATTGAGGTCTGACTACATTGTGGCGCTCCCATTCGAAGACGATAGGCAGAAACTCCGCGTGCACATAGACCGGGAGAAGTACGCTGACGAGATTATCATCCCGGAGCCGCTGGCAAAGTTTGCTGACGAGAAAAACAATATTCACGAGATCATCTTCGGCAGGGACGAATTCTATCATGATAGTGTTTACGACTCGGATGAAGAACTCATGGATGACCCCGCGGAAGAATTGATTGGCAAGAAACTACAGAAAGCTGTTGCGGTGTTCAAACAACGTCGTCATTTCCGGGAGCTGGAAATCGACTTTGAAGGACCCGAGGAAGCCTTCGAACTACTGGATTTAATCTGCCCTATTGTCACTTTTGAAGAGATCAAGCTGCGAATCCCTTGGCGTACGTCCTTTTTGGAGCTGGCGAGGTCAAGCTTGTTCTGGCGCTTGAATAGTTTGGAAGTCCAAGGGAACGTTCCTGTCGAACTTATAGATTTGGTCCTGGACCAGAGTGAACGCAAATTTTCGCATTTTCTACACACGGCCGGAGCTGAGGTGTCAGAGCCTGAAGCCGACGGATTCGCCGTTAGATTCATGACCGCCGCGTTCCAGAAATGGTCGGAGCGAGAAGACCCGAAGATGAGCGTCGATCTTCATTTTTACCCGGATGTAACTCCGCTTCTGAAGACCGAGATGGTCAGTCTTCCGCCCAATCCCGATCTGAAATCTGAGATTTTCTCTCAGGAGCACCACAATAAGAAAGCCGGATACACCATTTACACCAGCGAAACCGTGGATCCCAAAATTGGAACATCAAAATGTCTTTTGGTCTTGCGACCCACGATGGACGAAGTTCGAGAACAAAAATACGATTATCTGTTCAACTGTGCTTTCCATAAATTTGTCTGAATTTAATTTAATTGCAATCGTTTTAATAAATGTGTGTCATAAGCATTGGTTCCTGGGTTCGCCCCGCTTTATGAAGCTTGAACTTCCATTTTATACATCGCAAATGATGAGCACACCAAAAACTCAGTTTTGCACTTTTCAGGTGCAAGATGGACACGATTGCATACGTATTTTGCGAAGAACTAATCGTACTCCTGAGCCGGGATTTCGACAACAAGGTTTACCTTAAAGGTCTTAGTTCCCAACCGCTCAGAAATACGTCTCCTTGGGAGAGTCCCGAGTATTCAGATTGCGACTCTTACAGCTCTTACAGCGACGAAGATGAAGACGAGGGGAGACCCAAGATCAAACGGATCAGACACCCGCTCTTCAAGGCTCTGAACGAACTCAGCCACAACCATTTCACTTCTCTGGCGGCGAAGATCGACCAACAAACGCACAATTTTGAGAAAGAAATCAGCCATTACGATCTGGCGCTTCCGTTCGAAAACGGTGTTCAGAAAATACGCCTGCACGATGAAGCGAGAGATGAAGACTTCGTCGAGAATCCGTTGGCAAAGTTTGCTGACGAGAAAAACGTCATTTTCCAGCTTTACTTTGGAAAAGACCAAAATCACGAAGTCGCGTGGTCGAACGTGCAAAATATTGGAGAACCCGAAGATCCCGCGCAAGATCTGGTTGGCAAAAATTTGAAGAGAGCTGTCGGGGTCTTCAAACGACGTCGTCACTTTCGAAAACTGATGATTGACTTCAAGGAGCCCGAAGAGGCTTTCAAACTTTTGAATTTGATTGCTTCCTCAGTGACTTTTGAGGAGATTGAACTGAACACACCCTGGCGCTCTTCCTTCTTGGAGCTGGCTAGGTCAAGCTTGTTTTGCCGCTTGGATACTTTCGAAGTCCGAGGGCACGTTCCCGACGACCTCATTGAGTTGATCTTGGCCCAAAGCGAACGCAGATATATCTATTTTTGTCACTCGGCCGGAACCGACGAAATTAAACCTGAAACCAGCGGGTTCGCTATTCGTTTCATCACCACCGCGTTCCAGAGATGGTGGACGCAGGAGCACCCGAAGATGCGCACCAGCCTCCACTTCTACCCGGACGTGACGCATTTGATGCAGATAGCATTCGCACAACCTTCGATCCGTCCAAGCCACTGGATGGAGTGGATAGCTCACGAGCACAGGAACGGGAGGGCTGGTTACACCCTCTACAGCTGCGGTACCCCGGACAACGAGATAGAAAAATCGAAAAGCCATTTGATTCTGCAGGCTGAGATCTCCGACGTTAAGTTTCAGCATTTCAGCACCATGCAAAACTTCACTTATCATAAGTTTGCCATAGCATGATTGTAAAGTGCCGTTTAATTTGCATAAATTTGAGTTTGATGTGGATTCAAAAGGAAAAATTTGACAACATGAGCAAAATCGAGGTCCATCTTGAATGGCCGGTTTCCTTTTAACACCGAAATGGAATTAATAAATTCAGCCATCGCATTAATTCAAAAGCTCTCCCGCTCACCATTACGATCCGCGTTCTGTTGTCGGGAGAAGCCGACCAAAGTTATATTGATCGATCTCCTCCGCAAAATGTTCCTTTGCTTGCTGGTGGCCCTTTTGGTGCTTTCGGCGATTGTTTTGGGAATCTGTTACCTTTTTATAATTTGCGAAATCGACGACTGCGAATACGAGGAGTACGACGATGGGGACAGTGATGTAACCGATGTAGAGGGCGATTTGGAAGAGGAAACGGTTGGTCTTTTACTCACTTCTTCTATGTATTTAGTGTTTAGTCCGGGAAGAAAGGAAACGAGGTCATGAAGAACGCGGAAGTGGCGATTAGTTTGCCTTGAATGGGAATTAAACCGAAAACTTTGTGTTTCTCATAAATCTGAGTTTTGTATGTTCTCGTGGATAGTAGGCAACCCCGAAATTTGATGATTTTTACCAAAGATCACTTTCCATTAGCTCGCCACTGCGAACGGAGTTCCGGTATCAGTTCGCGCCAAGCGATCTTCAAATTCTGCATCTGTTATCTCGGACACGTGACCCTTGAAATGGAGTAGTTTGCGATGTTCTCGTTGTCTTTATCGGCCGATGCAGAGAATCGGGCCGCGATTCTGACAAGAAAGCCAGGAGATCACGAAAAGGAACAAAGGGAGTGGATCCGAGGAAATGGTCGACGAGTTGTTATCAGTTGTTACCGAAAACAAAAACTGACTTACGTCAGCAAAAATCGAAACGGACGTGACATTCTGCGCATTTTTTGGCTTTTTCGGGATTCCAGCTGATCAAACATCTGGTCGGTTCTTCCTCACTCCGAGAATCCTCTTGAAGTCCTTTTTCCCCCTTGCATCATGACAAACACACCATAAACAAGAAGGAGTCGTCTGCGTTGCTTTATGTCGTTGAAATTTGCCAGATTTCCCCGCTTCTGATAACACGCGCCAGCCGACTCTCCTCCCCGACGGCTCTCACAGGCCGTCAGTCGACTGCCTTAGCGATCGGCCAGGCGTCCACCCGTGTCAAGGTCCCCCGACCCCCTATTAGAACGATCCGAAACCTCGGCGCGCAACTTGGAAGAACTGCCGATATGCAAGCGAAGGTGTCAACTGATTCCAAGACTTCGCCCAGTCACTCCCACGATCGATGGCGGCGTCGTTTGGCGTCGTTGTTGTCGGTTCACCACCGCTGCTCCTTCTTCGACTTCTCTGATAAGCGAGCGACATTTCACGAGTGACGATGCACCAGGAAAACACTCCACTTCTCGACTCCCAGAACAGGTAATTTTTTGATTAAACATGATTTATTGAGGTTTGTGTGAGGTATTTACGAGGGCGAGGTCGAATCAGGTCCATAGGGATCATTTATCGTCGCTTTTGGTCGTTCCTATGAGTGTGCTCAGGGAAAAGCGATATCAGAGCAGGGAAGCGAGTGGAGGACGCGGAATGATGAAATCGAAGCGCTTTTGCAAAACTGCGAAGCGCTTCGATTGGACCACTTCTTGGAATGTTTCGACCGCTTCCTCGTTTCTTGAATTCCGAAATGATGAGTCATGAGACCTGAGATAGACAATGTCTGGAATATTGTCTCTTTTTGATTCAGTGACAAACACTGAGATAGTATTTGAGACCTGCTAGTCTTAGACTGTCTTGAGAGATGAACTGTAGACCGTCTACGACTCCATAGCAGTCTAGCATCCATCATTTCCGTTCATCAAAAGCTGTCGAGCGGTCGGATTCCCCAACCAAACCTCCCTCGATTCCAAGCGCTTCGCAATTTCACCGAGGCATCTTTGGCAAACGCGACGAAGAACTTGCTAAATCATGTTTCTCGTTCCGAGATTCATGCTAATTTCTTGTTTCGGCTTTCGATAATTATCGAAATTCGCGAAAATTTCGCTGATTTGTTCACCATCGCTCTCAGTCAGTTCCCATCGTTCTTGATCTTTGTGAGTAGTGTTTGTGTGGTGAGGACAAATATTTTCGTTTGTCCGTGTTGATGTGATGTTTAATCCGTTTATGATAACGCTGGAATCAATAAACCATCCAGAGAATCTAATTTATTAATTCTTGCTCAATTTCAGCCCGAATGTGGCGGAATACGGCAGCGGCGCAGATGCGTCGTCGTCCTCCTCCGATTCCGAGGGCTTCCACTGCCACGGAATCTCGAAAGAGGAGCGGAAGTCCAACAAGAAGGCCATCCGAATCCTCTGGATATCCGTCTGTGTTTGCCTCTTCTTCATGATCTGCGAAGCAGTCGGAGGTCTTCTCGCTGGATCCTTGGCGATCCTCACGGACGCTGCCCACTTGGTACGATTTCAAAGTAACTCATTTTCCCTGACTTTGTTCCTTTCCAGCTGACAGATTTGGCCAGCATGCTGATTTCATTGTTCTCACTCTACATCGCCAACCGTCCCGCTTCACACCGGATGAGCTTCGGCTGGCACCGCGCCGAAGTCGTCGGTGCCTTCGTCTCCGTCTTCCTCATCTGGATCGTCACCGGCGTCCTCGTTTACCTTGCGATCGAGCGCATCATCACCGGAAACTACGAAATCGAAGGGCCCATCATGACCATCACAGCGGCCATCGGCGTTTGCGTCAACATCATGTAAGAATCCTTAATCTTTCGTCTCCTGAACTCTGATTTCCAGAATGGGTTTGCTGCTCTACTTCGGCGGCCACTCGCACTCCCACGGAGGATCTTCTCATGGTCACAAGCACTCCCACGGCGATGGCCAGAACATCAACGTCCGCGCCGCGTTTGTCCACGTGATCGGGGATCTTCTTCAATCCGTCGGAGTCCTCATCGCGTCGCTGTTCATCCTTTTCAACGTAAGTCGCCCTGAAATCATTTCAACAATTGAATCACAATTTTCAGGACCGCTGGGCAGTGGCTGATCCCATCTGCACCCTGCTCTTCTCCGTCATTGTCCTCTGCACCACTATCTACATTATCAAGGATACGCTTCTGGTACTCCTGGAAGGTCGCCCGTCCAGCATTGACTTCCTATCCGTCTTTGACAGTCTTCAAGCGATCCCCAACGTCCGCAAGGTGCACGATCTCAGAATCTGGGCCCTGACCATGGACAAGGTGGCTATCAGCGTGCACTTGGAAATCGAGGACCACACGAATGCGCAATCGGTGTTGAAGAACACGACGGTTATGCTGAAGGAGAAGTATAACGTCCACGAAAGTACCGTGCAGATTGAAGGTAAGTATAGGTTACGATCTATATTGACATTTATTGATATTCTTCAGGTTATACAGAGAACGCGTCTTGTAACCAGTGCATTCCTCTTCCAAATGCGTGATTTGTATTCAAAAGACTCTAGAAATTGAGTTTATTTTCGTTTTATGGTATAAAATTTGAAAATCGATTGGATTGTTTCACGTAAACAAAGACACACAAAGGCTGAAGAGCGCAAAAATCTGAACGGAATTCAGCGATGTGGAAAGCGATGTGAGAATATCGGCATTTAAACGAAAGTTCAAAGTTCGCATGCATAAGTCTTGAAGCGAAATGCCAGGTCGACCGCGAATGGAGATTTAGATTTTGCTGGCAGCAAATCAGTTGTACGAAGGGCCGACCGTCCGCGATTGGTTTCTTCATGTGAAATGCTCGTTTCAGACGTTATAAGGAATGTTTCTTGTCTCGTTTTGTGATGTCTCGTGTGCGCGATAACTCTTACGGCACCTTTCTATTTGTTTTCCTTTTCAGGCGAAAATCCAGACAGAAATGTCTCGATTCCGAACGAGACAGCCAATTGAGCCTTTAAAAGGCAAGCCTCCATGGCCGGTGTCAGTTCTCCTCGCAGGAGTCTCTCAACCAGCCGGTCTTCAACCCCGCATCCACTGATCCACAATGAACGGAGGATTCCAAGGATACTACCCCAACGCATACGTGCGCAGCATGTACTTCGCTCCGGCTCCGACGCCGCAGCCCACCGTTCAGGTGTACCCGGAGCAGTCCGTTCCCAGTCAAGCTCAGATGCCGAACCAGGTACCCGCGATTCCCGCTGTCCAGGAGCAGCGCATCCAGCAGCAGCCAAGCTTCGGAGTGGCCGCGCCGTCCATCCGCGCCCAGGCTCCAGCCCCGGTTTCGGCTCCCCGTGCTGTTCCCGCTAAGAACGTCTCCGTCTACTCGTCCTACGCTCTTCCGTACGGCCAGCAGCAGCAAGGAGCCGGAGGAAATCGCCGCGTTCCGTCCAACTACCAGTACGAGAAGCCCGCGCCTGTCCAGCGACAGCCCAGTGAGATCTTGCGTCAAGAGATGGCTGCTCGTCAAGTGGCCCGTGAAATGGCCGAGCGCCAGGTCAACGATGCCAAGCTCGCTTACGAGCAGGCCGTCATGAACTTGAAGTAAGCCAGTGAATTTATTACTTTATCTGATTTCGATAATTTGTAGCCAGCTGAGCGTCGACCAGTATCAGGATGAAATGCAGGCGATCCAGCGCGAGCAGCAGCTGGTCTTCCAGCAAGAACAGCTCCGCCTCTCCCAGGCTCCTCGCGTGGCAACCACCCAGGCAACTCCTGCTCCCATCATGACCGCAGCGCCGGCTGCTCCGGCTGCTCCGGCTGAGCCCGTGTTCTCGTCCTACGGATACGAGATGGGAAGCAGCAACAACATCGGTCGTCTCCAGAAGCAGAACGTGGAGAGCGCCTATTACGGCCTCCCCAACAACATGATGCCCGCATACGGCCGTTCCCGTTCGCCGTACCCGACTCGCGCTCGTGGAAACTCGCGCCCGTCGAGCCAGACCCGCTTCGGAGGAGTCGTCAGCCGCTCCAACTCCACCGTCACTGCCATTGAAGGAGGCGCTCCCTTGACTCCAAAGGTGCGTTGTTTTTTCATTTTATTTACTTATTTTTTTCACTTTTTTATTATTTTGAAGTCTGACATGGCTTATTATTAATTGATTCATCTTATTCTAGGTCGCCATGTACAAGGTCGCCTCGTCTCCCGTTGCCGCCTACGCCGACCGCGAAATCGACCAGGCTCCTCGTGCTGCAGCTCCCATGGTCTCCGAGTACCATTTCGACACTCTCCGTGGATTGACCGCCGCCTACGACAGGTCGTAAATGATGGCGACGAATTTTTCGTCTTTTCGTTATTTTTGTCCCATGTTTGTGACATTTCTGAGAATATAATCCGCGTTTCGCCTTTTCTTTTCGTCTCATTATATCTCGAGCTTCAGCTGTGAAAGGCAAATGTGATTGTGGGCAGGATCTCCTTGAAGAGTGACTAAAATTTAAGCAGCGTCTTTAGCAACATTTCTTTATTTGCAGTTGAAACCAACATAGAGAGATGAATAAAATTCTATATTTCCTGAAAGCGCCTCTTAAATTATTGCTGGAATACGTGACAAGTGACGTTCGTGTTGCCAGCCGTGCAGTAACTGGTAAGCCGAGTGGCGAACTTGTATTTCTGGTGGCTGAGGGTGCACCAGGCGACGTACTCGGCCGACGAGTCTCCGTGCAGACGCTTGTTGAGAGCGACCATGCTAGTGGCGACGTCTTCGTCGAGAGACTGAAAATAGAAATTTGAGGCGCGAGAAGGATTACGGTAAACGGACCTCCTCGATGGCTTCACGCAAACTCGGGTTGTTGCACTGCTTCTTGCTTTCGTCGGTGAAGACGGGCGTGTCGATGGCCTCGCGCTTCTTTCTTCCACATCCGCCGCAACCGCCGCCGCAGCCTCCGCCTAAAATTGGATTCTTTGCTGGGTTCACAATTACAGTACCCTACCTCCACCTCCGCATCCTCCGCCACCTCCACATCCTCCGCCACCTCCGCATCCTCCGCCACCGCCTCCGCAGCCTCCTCCACAAGGTGGGGGAGGACAAGGAGGAGGACAGGGAGGAGGACAAGGAGGAGGACAGGGAGGAGGACAAGGTGGGGGTCCACAGCCACATCCACCTCCGCCACCTCCACCACCGCCGAGACCTGGGAGAAGGAACGCCTCAATGAAAGGCACCGCGAGAGCCACAAGGGCGACGATCACCAGCTTTGAAACCATGTCCTAGTTGATTCTGTGCTCCAGACGAGCCGGGATGACGATTTAGGGACGATTGAAGCACGTTTTATACTGCGATTGATACAGTCTCGGCTACCAGTTTTCCGAGATCCTTGTTATCCTTAGCACCTCCCCGAAAACACTCCAAAAACTTGATTCCTACGCGCTCGCGCGCGGCACATGCGGATAAGACGATTTATTCACATAATACATATATTGCCTCATGTTAGTTTAGATTACATCAACTGATTCCTGTCCCCAAAGGCCACCAGCTACATCAAAGCGGCCGTCGTTGTCGTTCCATCACATTTCAAAGACGAAACAGGCGACCATTCCGTTCGAGTGGCTGCAGAGACTCGCGAGGCGAGATTTGTAGCTGAACGCTTTGCCCTTGGTCGAGCACACGACGAGGTAGTTTGAGAGGCACTCGGCGTTTAGATTGTCGCGGATTCGGAACATCGAAGTCTCGACGTCGGAAGAGATTCGCTGGAATTCGTGGTCATTGCGTGGTCATTGAGACGACGCCTGATTTATGTGAACGACTGGTTTCGCGCGAGCGATATGCGCCTCGGGAATCATCTAGGATCTAAGCATGCGAGAACAAAACGGTTTGGCGCAAGAAAGGAACGCTTTCGAAAGGTGCGATTAGAACGGATCCAATGTGTTTTCGGGAGATTTATTTTTGGTGCTTTATTCTATTAAAGCTGGAGGCAATGTTATATGATCCATGGAATCTTTAGAAACTGACCCAAAATGCGCTTTAGTTTTCAAGATTTTTATCGAATCGTAATTTATCGATTCCGTTTATTTGTTTTTCTGCATTCTCACTGCCTGACCTCCGCTCAAGGGTTGACTCCTATCAAAGAGTCTGTCTGAGCTCTCAAAAACTGCAAACTTTGCTCTCAAGAGAGTCGCGCCTAAACATGTTTTTTCTTAAGCGGGATCGGGCATATTGACTCTAATTATAAAGTTCACAAATCGGTGTCAATTGAGTCCGAAAACGCTTGAACCGGTTTTCTGTGATGACGTCTGAACAAAGCCAAATAGGCCGTGATTCATAGCTAAACTAGTCGAGGAAATGTTGCGAAACGTTCCCAGCTCTCAGAATGAATAGTTCCAAATCCAGCTCACCTTCCTCAAAATACTCTGAACCTGCGCGTTTCGGCAAGTCGACAGCAACTGTCCTTGTCCCATATGGGATTCGATCGTCTTGGAATCCACCTGGCGCTTCTTCCTGATATACTTCTTCGCCTCCTCGCTGACTCCCACAACGACCGACCGTTTCTTTATTCGGGAACATGGATCCACTCTGGCGGGAGGCTGGTTGTAATACTGGCCTGAAGGAGCTGCTGTTCCTCCATAGGAGCCGCAGTTCTGGGAAGCGACAAGCGCGATTAGGGAAACGAGGACGAGTTCTTTGAGAACCATTTTGTGATTTCCCAAGAAGACAAAGATTTCGTTTTATAAGATTTCGTTATCAGATCAAAATCGAAAGCGTTTAGATCCCGTGGAAGATTTGGGAACATCCTGAAGATGGAAAAAGTGATAGAAAGCGAGGAATGGGCTTTAACATGCAACCGGAGTGATCTAATCGGGAGCTGGATTTGGAATCAGCAAAAACGTCCAGCTTGGCAATCCGCGACTTGTGTTTCTGATCTTTTGCATCTTGAACATACGCGAATACGATTTGTGCTGGTTTTGGGAAGCTAACACATTCCCATAGTTTCCAGGTCCTCTTTGTCGCCTATTTGACCCGGCGTGTCCTCCGCTTCCTCCTTCCACGCAAGCCTATTGCGTAACCAGCTGTTCCATGACCGTTCGAAGGAAGCTTCGTTTGTTTTGGAACTTTCAAGAACCAGATGATTCAATTAGCGCGCGTCCCGCGCATCACCTTGTCCTCTCCTCGTCGCACCAAATTCGCCGCCAGTCTGGTTTTCCGCGTTATTCCGGCGTCTTTAAAAGACGACATCGAGTCCAGTTCCTCCTCCTTACGTCGCGCCATGCTTCTTGGCCCACTTTTGGCGTTTTCATGTTTGGTGGTTTTGGCTGGAGGGTTCGTTTACCCGCCGAGTCCGACCACGAACGAAAACGAGAAAGGTTCGTTGTGTGTGCCGTTTGACCCGATGTGCAGCGAAGAGTTGGGGAGAGAGAAACGAGGAGCGAATGCGTGTGCGGACGAGGCTGTGAAGAGAATCGTGGATCAAGTAAGTTGGAATCTCCAATCGGAAAAACTGAAGGGCTCAATTTCAGAGTTTCGGAAAGGACAGCAAGACGACGGCAAAGATTTTGACCGAGAAGTTGGTGAATCACGGGAAGAAGACGAAGAAACAGTATCTCTCCTTCTGCGCCCCTAACGAAGCAGGCAACCAACTCTTGGCGGACCCGGCGGAACTCTGCGCTCACGCCAACAAGAAGATCGTCTGCCATGTTTTCACTACGAATTAAGAATTTGTATATGTTTTGAAATGTTAGGATTGTTTGTAGAAAGGAGAATTAAATGGTGATGGCAGCATTTGTACTGTTTGGGTTCCTGCGTTGTAATGGTAAGCGTGCCACGGGAAATGACCGTGGCACGCTTATTAAGCCTCGTCTTTCCGCAGAAAATGCGCGCATTGAAGTTTGAAATCGCAATCGTTCACACGACAAAGACAGGAAAAATAAGATTTTGAAGGATTTTCTTTGTTTACTTGAAATGAAATGCACATCAAAACGTACAAGGGTACCGGAATCGTCGCAAGAACAAGCCATTTTCACGCTAAGAGTTGTCCATGGCTTTTACCGCACTTTTCTACTCACTCGGACTTAGTTTGTCAACATTTTGCAGAAATCCTGAGAATACAACTGAAATTCCTAAGCCTTCTTTTAAAACAAAGTCTTCGAATTCCAATTAATTAAGCCTCGTCTTTCCGCAGAAAATGCGCGCATTGAAGTTTGAAATCGCATTTGCCTTAACCGCGTCCTTCCCGGCGGTTCCTCTCGCTACCGGTTCTCCTAATCCTCGACATCCTAATGCATCTTGCATATAAATGCGTTCCTCCGGAGAATCCAGCACAACATCTTCAGAATGTTCCTCTCGTGGCTTCTTCTCGGCGTCCTCGGGCTCACCACAACCAATGGATTCCTCTTCCCCCCGCCACCGGCGCCAGAAGCGAAGGGAGGTGGATGTTGCTGTGCGGCGCCGCCTCCTCCGGCTCCCTGCTGTCCGCCACCAGCTCCGTCATGCTGTCATCCGCCGCCACCACCACCTCCTCCCGCGCCCTGTTGTCCACCTCCCGCGCACAGTTGCGGTTGCGGTGCCCCACCACCTCCTCCGCCGCCGCCGTCTTGTGGATGCGGAGGAGGCTGTGGTGGAGGCGGAGGAGGCGGCGGTTGCGGTGGAGGTTGCGGCGGCGGCGGCGGCGGCGGTTGCGGTGGAGGTTGCGGCGGCGGCGGCGGCGGCGGTTGCGGCGGAGGCTGCGGCAGAAAGAAGCGAGAGATTGAGTTTGAGCTCAAGTGCCCGAATCCCGAGATAAAGAAGCTCATCGAAGAAGTAATCGCGTTTGCATTGGTCGTTTCTCAATAGAAATAACCATCCCTTGGCCTACATTCTCTTAAAATTCGGATTTCAGAGCTTCGACAAGGACCACAAAGCGTCCACCTCTCTGCTCAACGGGAAACTCGCTCTGCTCGCCAAGACCACGCAGAAAAAGTATCTTGCCGTGTGTTCTCCTTCCGCAGAACGCAGCGAAGCCTTCTCGTTCTCGGCGGAGCTCTGCAGCCATGGGAACTCGAAGATCATCTGCCACGTTTTCGAACAGTGAAACCGAACTCTTTGCACTAAGAAGGAAACATATCATTTGTATTCGATTAGAGATTCTATTCCTAAAAGTAAATCTTGCGCATTTCGTTTCATCGAACAGTTCCTCTACCGTTCATCGAACAGACTGCAGCTGGATCCAACCTTCTCATAATGTGTTCAGATACCGTATCCTCCGAGTTTCAACAAATAAATTTATTCAACGGACCGAAAAACATTTTTACACGTATGCTAACAACTTAGGGAGAGTACTGTGGAGAGCTAGGAGAGTACTGCGGGGACGACGGCGAGTACTGCGGGGAGCTCGGGGAGTACTGAAATGGGAAAAGTAAGAATTCGGGCTAGAAAAGATTCTACTTACCGCCGGCGATGTTGGTGCAACGGGTGACGAAGGGGAGTACTGCGGTGAAGAGGGCGAGTACTGGGGCGAACTCGGGGAGTACTGGAAAGGTGTTTGGTTAGGCGAGACGTTCTGAGGGACGAATTTTACCGTTGGAGAGGTGGGAGCGACCGGAGAGGACGGAGAATACTGCGGAGAGCTCGGCGAGTATTGGGGCGAGCTTGGTGAGTACTGCGGAGACGAGGGCGAGTACTGAGGCGAGCTCGGCGAATACTGAAATGGGAGGATTGAGTGATGCGAGTTTTGAAAGTTTGGACTTTTGATCGGCCAAAAGGGTTTCAAGTTCATGTTTAAGACTGGGAGTCGTTCGTACCTGCGGGGAGCTTGGGCTGTATTGCGGACTCGAAGGACTGTAGGCCGGAGAAGTCGGGCTGTAGCTTGGGCTGGCCGGGGAGTATCTCGGAGAGGATGGGCTGTATCCAGGCGACGTCGGAGAGTACGTCGGGGATGTCGGCGAGTAGCTGGGGCTCGTGGGCGAATAGCTCGGAGAGGTGGGAGAGTACCGAGGCGACGAGGGACTGTAATTCGGCGACGATTGGCCAGGTGAAGTGGGACTGTAGCTGGGCGAAGTCGGAGAGTAACTCGGCGAGGTCGGCGAATAACTGGGGGACGTGGGCGAGTAGCTCGGCGACGTAGGCGAGTAGCTGGGAGAGGTCGGAGAGTAACTGGGACTCGATGGCGAGTAGCTCGGGGAGGTCGGACTGTAGTTAGGAGAGTAGCTGGGCGACGTGGGCGAGTAGAGAGGACTCGTGGGGGAGTAGTTGGGGCTGCTCGCACCCAGATATCCTCCGGGACTCATGCCTCCATCGAATCCAGGCGACATTCCACCGAGAGAGTTCGCCGGCGACGCTCCTCCAGGGCTCCACGACTCGCTGTAAGCTGGCGAGAAGCCGCTCTCGCTGTGACCAGAGGGCGAGAACCCAGCGGCACCCGGGGTCATTCCGGAGCCTACAGCGGGACTCCAAGCAGCGCCTCCGTAGTTTGGCGTCATTGCCGAGTTCCAAGGAGTGGCCGCCGGACTCATCGAGCTGCTCGAAGGCGAGGCCGCGAAGCCTCCAAACATTCCTCCTCCGACACCCGTCGGGTTCTGAATCTCCATTCCCAGTTTGCACTTCTCGGCGTCCAAAACGAGATCGAACGAGCCGGTTCCGGCCTTCGCAAGCTGGCCGAGCATAATGTTTTCGGAAACGCCTGGAAAATGATATTTAGCATGTTACGGTAGGGCTGAAACTCACCCTTGACAGGATCGATCTCGGAGTGCGCAGCGGCCTCCATGAGAATATCGACGGTTTCTTCGAAGGAGCATCTCATCAAGGCACCGACTTCTTGCCTGTTGATTCCGTGACGCGTGATGGCCATCAAGTGACCCTTGGCCGTCATAACGTCGCAAAGAAGCGCCAAATGCCGATAGTTGACGTACGAACCGTCGAAACTAATGACCTGGTGCATTTCCCGCTCAATTCCCTTGCGGACAGCCTCGATTCCGAGAACCTCGAAGATCTCGCAAATGTCGTTGGACGACGTGCGGATCGGGTCCACATGGCGCTCGGCCAAGACCTTCATCAACGCGGTTCCGTCAGTTTCCAGAATCCATTCCGATTGGCTCTTGAAACTTCCATCTGGGGTGATCACAATCTTTTTCTTGTCGTCAGTCTGTGGCTTGTGCATGTAGACCTTGGAAATAGCTTCGATTCCTTGCAGGGTCAGGTCGCTGAGCATGTTGGACTCGATGCACCTGAGGAACACGTCGTCCTCCATCTTGTCCACCTGCTCCTCGTCGCTGCCTCCCTTGTCCGCGTTGGCGATTCTAAGCCGGAAGACGAGTTTCTCGGCGTTGTCGTCGGTGTAGATCACGTTCAGATCGTCACCGAATCCGTGCTGGATCTTCTCGGCGATAGCTTCCATGGTCAGTTTCTTGTCGGTCATACGCTTGCGGTCGAGTTCCAGGCGGAGGAGCCAGGGACTGCACCTATCGGTGTCCACGTCGGACATCTCGTTGAAGATTTGGACCCATTCGTCGTCCTCGGAGATGACGGTTCGGGATGGGTCGGGGTCGTAGTAGATGGCCGTGTTCGCGGTCACCTTGCGGAGAGTCGTGTGCTCAAGGCGGCAGAGAACGTCCTTGCACTTCTCGGCGTCTCTAGAAACAAGAATCGGGATTAGATGGAACTCTTAGGATTGAACGTACTTGGCAGGGGGACCAGTGAGGAAGACCGAAAGCGAAGGAGTCTTCGGCTGCTTGGAAACGTTGATGATTTCCTTGAGACGAGGTACTCCGAGAGTTACGTTCTTGGCTGACACACCGGCGAAGTGGAAAGTGTTCAGTGTCATCTGCGTGGCAGGTTCTCCCAAACTCTGAGCAGCAAGGGCACCAACCATCTCTCCGGGCTGGGCGATGGCCTGGTTGAACCGAGTCTCA
>KN167491.1:90329-123836 GCA_000757745.1 Steinernema scapterisci
AAGATTTCCTCGAATTCGGCCTTCTTTTCCCTTCAGGCGCTGCTTGATCGATTTCAGCGGCCTTCCGCCCTTCTGTGTCGCAGTTGGGACGCCGGGAATACAGTTATCAGTAAGTGTAGCCACGTGGTACTGTAGGAGCTTCACGTCTTCGGCTATGATGTGGGCAGCTGCTCCGTTGGATTCATTTCTTTTCAGCTGCGTGTTGGTCTTCACAATATCCGACAACTTGTGGGTTAAATCGTCCTGATTCCTCGCTGACCCGAAAGTGACCACAGCGGGTCGGACAGCAAGAGGAGGGACAGGGATGACTTGAGCGATGAGCCAGTCAGGACGACAGAATTGGGGATTCAGGCCTTAAACACGGTTTTTAGAATCTGAGGTTAAATAGAATCCAGCGTACCCAGAATATAGCAGTCGTCGTCGGAAATTCCCTTGAAGACCTCGAGCGCCTTTTCGGCGGTGAAGGAGATCTTCCTCTCTTGCTGATCCTCGTTCAGGTGCTTCTTCCATTCTGCGAAGATTTCGAGTCCGACTCTTCGGTAGGAGGGCTGGTATCTGCCACAGCCTCCGGTCTTCTGCTCTGCGCCCTCTTCGCCTTCTTCTCCGGGCAGCGGAGCTTCGTCGGCGCCTTCGCAAACTGATTTCGACTTGCACAAATCGTAAATCATTGTGAGTCGCTTCTTCAGGTTTCCTTTGGTCTTTGCGAGAATGTCTTTGACGCGTGGACTGTCCTTGTCCACGAGAAGCCGGCAACACGAATAACATACGCATCGGAGCAACTAGAACATAATTTGGGTCAGATGTCATTTCATGTGGAGATTTCAGATTTGTGAAATGTTTCAAGCGGAAAAACTCGATTCTTCTACTCACCTTTACTGTTTTGGTCAGGAATCCGATATGGAACACAGGTTTAGCCAGCTCGAGATGTCCGAAATGGCCAGGACAGTCGGCCAGCGTTCCCGCACAAGTCTGGCATCTTCCCCGTTTGTCGATAACCCCTTGGCGTGGATCCATCAGCCCTCCGAGTTTGGGCTTTCCATTCTCGTATACCTCGGCGAATTCGATCTCGGCGACCGACATCCGCTTCTAAATTCACCATTTTAGATTTTGTGCCTCGAGTTGTGACCACTTACGAGTTCGTCCGGGCTGAACACGCCGAACTGGACGCGTTTGACCTCGCGCAACGGCGCTCTGAAGTCGATGCCCACGAGAGCCATCTGAAAGAGAGTTGGATTGAGTAACGTTTCCAGAGAGATCCTTATAGGTCAGTCGCACCGCTGGGCTCAAGATCACGTCACGTCACCGTTCATGTCCACTTTTCGGCTATTTACTCGCATTCGGGCTACACACAAACAATGTCCTCTAATCTACGCTCTGGCACAAATAATGCTCCCGTTTAGCTGTAATTAACCCCTTACGTTTACGTTGCGAGCAGCGGAGATAGCCGATCGACCGTCCAGCGCTCGCGCAAAATCCGGAACTGACTGACCAACGTCGTCGCCGCCTCTCTTATGGCGCTCACTCACTCGCTGTTGACGATTTTCGCAAAGGCGCGCATTTCGTAGGGGTCCCGGCGCGGAAGATGGGTGATACGGTAGGTTTTGAAATTCAGCTCTTGCGAAATGCGCGAAAAACGAAACTTCGATGTTGTGGGGAGCATCTTGAGAATATAGGGATCGATTGTCCGTGCAGGCAGAGAGCGCTGTGGATCTTTGTGCGCAATTAGGAAGGATGAGGTTGACTTACTTTTGAGGCAGGAGAGAAGGTGGAAGATTTCGTGAGATCAGGGAATATAATGGATCTTGCTTAAATGGGAAATGCGAGAAAAGCGATGCAGGGGAAACGACGGGTTAGCATTGAAACGTGTGGGAGCTCAGAGGTGGAATTGTGGAACCGAATCACAAGAACATTCATTTATTTATCAAGAAAAAAACCGATCCCTGAAACACAAAAACCCTACTCCTAACTTTGAATCGATGTCCGTAAAACGAAGACTTGGCAAGGATGGCCTTCTCGCACCCGTTTTCGAAGAGAAAATGCTATGACTACGTAGATATGGACTACAGTTGCGAGAATTCGCACCTGAGAACCTGGCGATCGCATCATTTCGATTGATGCAGGTCAAGGAAATGGTCATCTGCTTAAGAACGATATGCTGTAAACGAGCCGGAATCTGGACGTCGCTGAGGGTAACTCTTCTTCAGCTCCGATGTTCGATTCCGACCGCTCGCTGCCGTTTGAGAAACTGAAAATGATATTGGTTTGAGACAAGCTTCAGACAGTGTCTGCGACTACTTTGTCTGACAACGGTCATTTTGTTGTGCAGGGCTTTGAGGTGATCATGGCCATGAAACCGTATTCCCTGTATTCCGGACGTCGCAATCTTAATGCTGCTCTCTGAACTCACGAAAATTCGCACCTGAGAACCTATCAGTTCTCAACGTTCCTAGATTTCCTCCGTGAATTCATCGTTTCGCGTTCTTATTGACCATAAGTCTGCTTCCTAACATCAACTTATTTGCAGACATGCTCTTTGAAGTCTACACGGCTAGACACAAGAAGCAGTCTAGCCGTTGTCTGGCTAGGGCTTCATAAGGGGCACCGAGCCCCGGAAGGGTCACTCGCTCGCATCCCTCTAATCGTCAGATCACCCACGCAATTTCCGCTGGGATCATCGTGTCAACAGAAGTCGACAACAGAATGGAGAGTTCTGCCGGCCCCCGCGGCAAGCGCCAAGACTCGAGCGGCTCAGTTTCGGCCAACTCGAGCGCCTCCCACGGAGTCCCCCGAAGGAAGACGAACAGGGAAGCGCAGCTGCAGAATCAGCAGCGGAAAGCAACAGGATCCCTCAAGAAGCACACGAAGTCCTCCACGGTCCCACAAGATAATTCCAAGGGTCAGCGGAGGGAGCGACGCAAGGACAAGGACGACGACGCCAGTGGCAACATGTACCAGGACTCGATGAAGAAGAAGCGGACGGGACCCGAGAAGACCATGTGTGTAAACACAGAAGCCGTAGGTCCCAACATGAAGACTGCGGAGTCCGAAATAGGCACTGCGAAGAGCTCGAAGGGGCCCAAGAAATCTGCGAAGGGAAAGGTCATCAATGTAAGTTCTTTCACTAGTTTATATGTGGCCCATGGCTTTCGAAACGGTCTTCGTTCAACCGTTATGCTATGTCTTCTGCTCGCGAAATTCATATTGGAAAATGTTTTGATTCGTATGCTATTTTCAGTCCCTGTACATAGCTCGCTCTGTGGCGCACCGCAACTACGTTAAAGACGATCCACAGGAAGTCGAATCTGATGCCACGAAGAAGAATTGTGCCACCTCCGGAAACCGTCACGACCGCGAAGATTCCGAGGATATGACAAGTTTCGACGGCGCCCATATTGACACCTCGGATCCCCGATACAAGTGGGCCAACCAAATCATGCGAACGAAGCTGAAGATCCTGAGCCGTGATTTCTTGAAAAACAAGAGGTACGTCCCAGAAGGAGCGACCACGGAGGCGTTCAAGAACAACGAGTATAGGAACCGGTAAGATTGTTTCTTCCTTTTTTCGCTCAATACCTTATATAAGCTGGTTTGTCATCTTTTGCCTTTAGATACACGGACGTAGTGTGCTTGGATTCGACCAGGGTGCTTCTGAAACACCGCGACAACGACTATATTCACGCGAATTGGGTGACGCTCCCGAATGGATTCAAGTATATCTGCGCTCAGGCAAGAGTTCCATTTATCAGCCTTTGAAGTAAGTTTTATTCAGGCTCCGATGAGCGAAACCAACGAAGATTTTTGGCTCATGATTGTTCAAGAAAAATGCAGCGTCGTCGTCATGTTGTGTGATATTATGGAAGGTGGGTGTGATTTCGTGTATTGGTGATTATTATTTCCTTCCAGTTGGCGAAGAGAAATGTGCGCAGTATTGGCCCGAGAAGGAGGACCAGCGCGAATTTTACGGCCCGATCAGCGTTCGGAACATTGGGATAATCCCTTCGGGCATCGAGGAGATCAAGTACACCAAGCTGGAAGTCGAATACAAGTAAGTAAAAAAGTTCCTACGCGTCATAACGAATTCAATTTCAGCGACCACAAAATGATAGTCCACCACTACAGATGGAGCGAATGGCCGGACCACCTTGCTCCGACGTCGCCGAATCCTGTCGTCGAGCTCCTGAAGATGTCGAAAGTGCGATGCAACAACAAGCCCGTCGTCGTCCACTGTTCCGCCGGGATCGGCCGAACTGGAACCTTCGTTTCAGTGGACTACGCGAACGAGAAGCTTCGAATCGCGCCCGATACGACGATGCTGGTCGTTCTCAAGGTAAGAATCATTTCCGTTTTTGAGATTCTCAAGCAGTTAGTTGCTTTAGGAAATCAGGGACCAACGGCTAATGTCCGTCCAGTCGTTTCTACAGTACACCTACGTACACGTGTGCCTCCTCGAGTACCTGGCGCAGATCAACATCATACCGCGACGAGGAAGATACGAAGTCTACTTGAATGAATACCGTGATTACCTAGCCGTTTACGGTGCTAGGATGAAGAAGAAACGAGCCGAGGATGAGCAGAACTGATATGTTTTGTATATAAATTATATAGCGTTTTTGGTTTTCCTTGGAATTCTGCTGGAACCTTTGGAGGGTTCCCTGAGCTCTGAGGTGTCAATGTCAATTGCGTCGACGTTTCGAGTTCTGCGGGCAAAACAAAAACAATTACGGCGTCATCGACAACTTCTTCCCCATTCCAATCAGCTTTCTTTGAACTTTCCGTTATCGGCTCTTCGAGAGCGCCTCGGTAACCGACACTGTTGACAGTGACCGATGTAAACAAATTAAGGGAAGCTGCGGAGATCGACCCCCAATCGCGCGCGATTTCGTCGACATTGTTTGCCGGCGCGAAGAATTGGTTTTTGCGCTTCAAAAATCTCATCTCTCATCATATGACATTTCAGCGATCCCGTATCAGCCTCCGAACCGGGAGTCCCCGTGAATGAGCCAATTGTGGAAACATCCAGCGGGAAATTGGCGCCAATCGGGGAAGGGAGGTGGGGGCGCTCGGCCCACGCTTCCCTCGGTTTCCTATTTTATCCTCAGCAGCGGACCGTATTCCTTCCCAGATGGTTTCCGGCACGCGGCCCGACGCCCGATCGCGGAGTGGGGCTGACTCACTGATCTAGACACATCTGATGAGTTCAGACCGAGAAGCTCATTGTCTAGACTTAGTCTGATTCGAGTCTGGCGATAACCAACTGGCGACGTCGCGCAAACCAGCGCTTTTGGCCCTTCCGCTTGCCGCGCAGCCCCGGCAGCTTGGACGTCGCCCCTTTGTTTGCCCCAAGAGGGGAGCATCGATCTTTTGTCGTCCCCATATGTGGTTAGGGGATGAGTTTAGTCGGTCGCCCGATGTCCCGGACAGTTCCTTGCGACTTCGGCGGCTTTTCTCCAGCGTCAATTTGTAAACATTTGCTCACGCGCTAGGTTCGCAAGGCGGCCGCACTAAAAGAAGATCCCACGAGCACCGATCTTTACCCAGCGGATGATGCCACTTGGCGACGATCTCGGATCTGTTACACCTCCTCCTAGCGCTGTAATCTACCTTTGTAATCCATTTGTTTGTCACAGCTTATTGCCAGATTCTACCGTAACCTGACCCTTTGTTGCATTTTCTAAACGAAGGTCGGCGGAGGTTGAGCCGAGTGACCATGCTTGAGCGACACATTTAATCTCTCCGCGAAGCCGTTCTCGTGCCATTAGATGAAGATTGAACGATCGGTTTTGGGCGCAGGGCATGTCGGAGAAAAATTGCTGCGCTTTAGACTGACGAGCCGGATTTGTTTGTCCATGTTTGGGGTGTTTTAGGAGGGTTTCGGGAGAGGAATGAGGCGAAGGAAGAGAAAAAGCGATATCTCGTTAGAGGAGTGGGAGGACGGGTGTTTCTGGTCTTGAATAAGGGTACTGGATTTTGGAAGTGGGTGTTTGAATTGCAAATCTCGATTACGGCTATTTTGAATCTTTTTGGAACTCTCAGCTCAAGCACACAATACGATTCCTTTCTCCTAGCTTCTCTTTCTATTTTCGCTCCTTTCAAAATTCATGAATTCGAAACTCCTCCGACCACGCCATTCTCCCTCGAATTTATGTTCTTTTCTCACGCGCCGTTTTTTGCAGCGTCTTTTTGCGGACAATCACATTTCCCTGCACGCGTTCCCGCTTCGTCTCCGTCGCCGGCTGACTTCTGGAAAGCGCCAATCGAATTACGGCGAGTCCGGGATCGGTCATCTCGGCCTCCTCGTTTGTGTCCAAACAACGCTCGGCTTAGCAATCCTAATCTGACCGCTCGACTCTCGCGTGTGTAACATTAGAAGGAAGACGATTTCTCGAGGAGGCGCACCTATCCCGGGCGCATACTCATCGGTAAACTATGTCTCCGTCTTCTCCATCCACTCTCGGCGGGCACCCTTTGCCCCTTGCGAGAGGTGGTGACGCTCTCGTGGTTGCCGGGTGCCCATCGAGCCCTTCTTCTTCCCCGACTTGAAGTCCCGCACCCACCTATATCAATCTTGTTTGCTCAACTCACCGCCGTCCGGGCGCAATTGTTGCTTCGCGTTCTCCGCTCGAACTCCTTGGAACTTTTGTGTCCTGGGAATCCCAGATTCTTCCGGTCCTCGGCTCCCTACACCGGAACAGGAAACCGGCTTCCTGAGCTTGTATTCCGCGTTTTGAGTGGCATGTTGTCGCCGTCGCCCCTCTAAGCTGCAAAGGAGGAGGAGAAGCCACTTAGAAGTCGCAGAGGCCACCAGTGATCAGATCCAAACAATTGCGGTCTCCTCGGCCTCTCGCTCGTGTTCGGCGATGGCAATATCGATCAACTCTCGCTCGCCCCTGTTCAGCGTTGTGATCATCGTTCGCCGCCCCAACAATACTTAAGGTGATGATCAACGCTGCTGGGAGTAACGGCGGCAGCCAAAGACGACCCAATCCCCAAAGGTCACCGCAGACCGCCGCCGGGACTTTCCTGCGCCAATATTTGCTTGCGCCACTTAGTCACCGCCGCGTGAAATGCATGGGACAAATTATAACTCTCCTCCTTCTTCCCAATTCGGTTTGGGCCAGTGCTAATCTCTTTGAAAGCCGTTAAAAGGTTTCTGAGCTCGGTGGGAGCGAATTCTAAATCGCCACTTTGGCTTGTCTTTGTTTGTGCAAATGTCCTCCGTTTCCAACATTCTGATCTCTCTTGAAATCCTAGAATTGCTTCGATTCCTCAAAAATTCCGATCTGATCGATTGTCTTGTAGTTGTGGCACGGAGTGACCGACGATGCCGCGCCGCACCTTGGCGAAAGATTAATGGTTTTGGTCTCTCTCAGCCGTGTTCTTGCCGATTCGTGGTTTCCCGCATTCCTTCGAGCTCCGATCGATCTGAATCTTTTCGATTTTTGCATGAATTTCGCAAGACCAGATTTTTAGGAGTTCCGGGATCTGTCTTACTCCAGCATCTCGCAGATAAAACCTTCCAACCACAAACTCTTCCCAAGACAAATACTCGGTTCCAACCCCCCCCCACCCTCCATTTATCTCCACTCCATAAATCCGATCTTTTCGTAACGAAAGTGTCAACTCCACAACACCATTTCCTACCTCGCTTCCCCAAACAATCCCCTTCATCATAGTTTCTACCTTTCCTCCCAGCAGCAATACGAAACATTTAAAGATTGTCCTCCCCTCCAGCGTGCCATCTCTCACTCGTCTGCAGCAACTGTCGTGTTCCGCGAAAAATATCTGCGAAACGCGCTCCCGATGACGACCTCAGTCACCTCCGCCCCGTTCTTCCTCGTTTCGCCTCTTTCCGCGGGATTCCTGTTTCTGCGCCATTTTTCGCGCTCTCCGCTGGCGTTTCGGGCGCATTGAACAATGCGTCATGGGTCGATTATGATAATTGCCGTGGTTGTAGCCTGGCCAGTTACGGTATGCTTAATTTGACGCGTTTTCGGAGGTTTTCTGGGTTTCTGGTTCGGGACATTAAGCTGAAGACCGATACAGTTGCTTGTTCCGTCAGGCCGAAACCTCATTCCCCAACGTTCCCTTCGCATTTCAATGCCCGATTCCTCAAGTGTGGTCACACGTTTCCGCACAAAAATCGCCGCCGCTGATCTCCAGATAGCGCAAACAAAAAATCGACGTCCGCGCGATCTTCAATTTCGCGTCCTTTGTTCTTCGCTCGCTGCAACATCATCTCCACTTCCTAATGGACCTTTCTGGATCCTCGCGCGCGAGAGAGTATCACACGCATATGAATAGTCGCCGGCGCGGCGGAGTGTCTTTGTGATTTATTACATCCTCTTACCATAACAATGTTTCTTCTTCGGAATTGGGGTCTCCTGCGCCCCCAGAGCGTCCAGCATAAATAATGCACGCTGTTTGAGTGTCTTTTCTGTTTGGAGGGTGCTGCAAATGAATCACGGGAATGAGTGTTCGATCATAGGTTTGTTCGGCGCAAGCGAAATGCGCGTTAATTAGAAGAGAAAGAGAGAGAGAGGATTCGAATGGAAACTTTTACTTTTCCTAAAACTTTGATTTAGCAGATGTTCCGATTAAGTGTGTGTTTTACAGTCAGTTTCGAACTATCCAAAAATTGCTTACGACTTCTTAAAGCAATTTTAAGACTCCGAGCTGAAGCGAGGTAATCCCTGACCATCCGAACCGATCAATCGACCGCAATCGCGTGTCCTCGCTGCTCTTCCTCCAGCTCCGATTTACATATTCGCTGTTCTCGACGTAACGGTTGTCGATATAAATATTCGTCGTTTGCCGAGGAGACTAATTATCTTCTCTTCTCGGCTCCCTTTCAACCACCGCGCCAGCCACTCATGGACCGTATGTGGCTGTGGTGGCGGTAGGAGAGGAGCAGTGCTGATGCAGTCGGTGTTAGGCCTGCGCGAATGTGTTGATGATTAATGTGTTGATATATCGCCAGGAGTCATCAGTCAGTCATTCGGTCCGTCGGTGGCTGCTGCTGCTGTTGGGGCTGTTGCGGCTACTGCAGGCGGTGGCCACTGCGAACCGCCGCCGCCGAGAACCCGACGAGATTGAGAGATTCGGAGCGACCGCGACTCAGACCCTTTGACGTCTCAGACGAGTCTAGAATCCAATCTCGGTCTCGTTTGAGTCGTTTCCAAGTAATTTGTTAGAAATCTAATCGAATTAGCCGAATCTCGCTTTGCCCCAACCCGTTTGCTCGGTTTTGTCGTTTGAGGCTGAAACGTCGCTGCCTCGGGCGAGTGATAATTATAATTGCAAAAAATGGGATTCCGCGCTGTATAAACGCGTTCAACTGCGTTAGCCACCGCCGGGCGCGTGTCGTGGTTCATAATCTCTTAATCCCTTTGTGAATTTTCCAGGGTTTCGTGGGGCTTTTGTAACGGTTCAGATGTCCGGTCTCCGTTCGGTTTTAGTCCGTTGCTTATGGAGCCGTTTTCATGTTGAGGATGACTTTAAGAGCGTTGGTAACTCTTCTTCTCAGTTTCTTTTCACCTCTTTTGTCATTTATCTAGTCTTTCACACCTAAAATCAACCGATTTAGCTACGCTACGTTCTGTTGGTCGGCTCGTTCTTTGCTCTATTCTTAGACATATTAGCCATTAAAAGAATAATTAGCTCTTTCGGCATCAAAAATTCCATTTTACGTCTTCTGCAGATCCAAAAAACACTAGTGTGTTCAAACGGCCCGGGGTATCCACGACTAATCAGGCCGTAAATACACGTTATAGCCGTTTCTTTACTCTTGCGCTACATAACTCATTGGATGCAGACCACTTCCAATGAGATCAACTCGCGCGGACTCGAAACCAGGGCCACCGGCACCCCAGTCGGGCGCACTACCACTCCGCCATCGACGCACTTGAAAGAGCGACGATCAGAGCTGCTATGATCGTTCGCAGACAATTCTGACACCTGTCTCGAACGCTGGCGTTCGTCCGTCTGCGAGACTTTTGAGAGTCAAAAGTGCATTTTCCGGTGTGATATGAGACAGTCTCGCCTTCAACGTCTGGAATCATCGATACTGTGCGTCAAGCGTGCACCGTTAGGCTGTACAAACGAGGAGAACATGCGAGTTCTATGGGAACGTTTTTGTCACCGCCACTCGCTCGCTTGCCCGTTGTCTCAGCACCACTGTTGTAATTATGGGAGCGGGAAATGTACGGCGACGAAGAGCAGCAGCTCTGGCGCAGCACCACCTAACCAGCAGCAGCGGCAACTCGTCTTTTCTTATCGTGTCTTCGCGTTTTTATGGTTTTCTTCTGTCGCCTTCTTTCGTTGGCGGCCCGTTTTCAGGCTTGTTTACTTTCTGCTATCCGCGGCCGATCGCGTGTTTTATCGCTTTTCGTGGTGGACTAGAAGCGGACCATCCGTGGTGCTACTGCTCTGTTTTCGGAGCGTCGCACTCGTTTGGGTCGTTTTCGCGGGTGTGGAATCACACCCGAAGCCGATGTGTGATGCTCTTGTCTAGACTGAATGGAGCCTATGAAGATTCAGTCTAGACAGTCCAGTACCAGCTGATGTCAGGCGCGTCTTCATCAGATTGGTTAATTTTCACTTTTCAGACAAAATCGCCTCAAAGTCTAGACTGGACTGTCTCATTTCGAAAGCTAGAACCATTCGTGTCGCGGCGTTTGCGTGGAACTGGTTGTGCCTAGATTCGCAGATTTCGCGCGGTTTCGCTTCATTATTTTGATCAGAGTTTCGTCCCAAAACGGCGACGAAATATTATTGTCCCAGCTGATCGGACAGAACAAAATGTTCGCGTGGCCAAAAAATCGTTCGCGTTGTAAAATCTGCGTCGCCACCTTCGCTTCGCGTGAATTCCGCGGCATTTTGTTGTGCTTTTACGAACGCGAAACACGATTTTTTATGCGCTTTGTTTCAGGGAAGACATTGATGTCATTGAGGCGCGATGTCTTCGTCGCTCTACGATGACAAGCCTCCACCACCGCCTCTGCGGTTCAGCAGCTCGTCAAGTAGCCGAGAACAGTCGTTCGTCGACTTGAAGCCCCTGCCACGGGAGCCCGGCGATTCCTTTGGATTCCTCAGCGGGCCATCGATCCCTCCCGCCAACGGCAAGAAGGCGAAGAAATCGAAGACCTTTGGATCTAAAAGTGAGTTCTTATTGCCGGTTTTTTGAGTCTTTAGCGGGTGATTCTTGAGCTGATTCGCTTTTTGCGATGACTCAAATCACGACGGGAACGGAGCGATAAAAACTGTTGTGACGTGGGATAGCGGTTTTGTGTGGGTGTGTGGAAACAGTTGTGGTGGGGAGAATTCGATTTCGCCTTTAAGCACGGGTTTCGTCTAGACCAATGAGATCTTTTAGTTTCCCATGACGCACATTCGGATCTCATTATGCGGCTCTGCAATCACATGTGGAACTGATTGGCCGCCCTTTGAACCGGGATTGACTGGAAAAATACAAATCTAAGCGCGATTAGCCAAAACGAGTTTTTTTCAGTAGTACGTGGAGGAGAGTTTTTGCGTTTGCGCTCCGAAAACAATACTTATCCCCTCCTAAGCGTTGAACGGCGGCAGATGGAATGGTGCTGGCGCATTAGTAAGTTCTTTAAGACTTTTTGTGACCAGCAAGGATTGTTTAATCGATAGCGCTCAATCTTGCTTAGTCATTCTTCCCACCTGTGTTTGTTCCGCCCGTTCCTAAGAGCGGAGACGGAGGACGATAGGTGGAGAAACCAGCTGGTTAGGTGGTGGACGGATGCCTGTGACTATAGCGGGTGTTGATAATATTTTCTGTGTTTGCGGGAGTGATTCACGGGAATCACCGCACACCTTCATCCAATAGTGCATCGAAGATGTCTTTCATGCAATGTCTTCCCGTTCCAGAATCGAAGGAGAAGGACAAGTCCAGCGAGAAGCCAGTGATCTCCCTGCCGTCCAACTTCGAGCACACCGTCCATGTTGGATATGATCCCAAAACTGGCGAGTTTACGGTATGTTTCAGCTCATTTCCATTCTTAAAATAGTTATTGATCGCCACCGTTTTTTGAGGTTGCCGAAATTCCTAATCCAGACGAGAGTGACCCGCAAGGAACACTGATTAAATTCTACTGCATATGCAGTTGGCGTCCTTTTGCGTCGCGATTTATCGTCGGCTTTTATGAACAATTTTTATAACCATGATTTTGCGGGAATGGGGCGCTAGGCAAGCACGACGAGGTGGTCGAGCTGTTTGTAGAGGACGTCGGTTTCGTTATGCCTGAGATGAAGTTGTCCCAAGTAAGGTTTTGTGTTCCAGCTTTGCTATAAGAAACTTCGTAAACGCAATATTTAGCAATCTCTGACATGAGCTTTTCATTCTTGTGTTCTCATATTTTGCTGTTTCAGGGTATGCCCAAGCAATGGGCCGTTCTGCTGCAGAACTCGCAAATCAGCAAACAAGAGCAGCAGCAGAATCCTCAAGCCGTCCTCGACGCGTTGAAATACTACACGCAAGCGGACGCCCTCCACCACCAGAAATGGCTCCAGCCTTCTCATTATGATTGTGAGTCCTCTAGAATTTCCTGTCAACTCCTAATCGTATTTCTTTGCAGCGATTCCCACCAGACCAATCCTCGGCTGGAATTCAAGTAATGGTTCATCGGGTTATGGATCGTCAGCTTCGCAGAACTTCTATGCTCACAGCGGCAATTCGACTTCTTCGCCTTCGAATACGGTTTCCTACTCTACAGGATCTTTGCCCCACTACCACCACAACCAGATTTCGTCCGTGTCCCCGTACGCGACGGCGATGTGCAGCAAGCCACCCTCTGGCTACTCCTACATGTCTTCGCCTAAGGTCTCCGTCGGATCTGCATCGTCCCAAAGCGTCACCTCTCAACAGAACGGGTATTATGGAGTGGAGAAGACGTCCTCGGCTTCGACGATCGGCGGATACCCGGTGATGGGTGCTCCAATGGTTCGGAAGATGAGCCAGCCGCTGGAACCGGCGAGATCATCGATCCCGAAGAACTTCCCAAGGTCCAGCGGCGAAGATGTAGCCGATGAAGGTCCTCCACCAATCCCGGACAGGCCTGCAAGAACTTTATCAATCTACACGAAACCCAAGGAAGAAGAGGATAAGCGCGATTCAATGCTGATCACGCCAGGAAAGTTCGGCACAGGACTCCTTGGAGGGAAGTCGGCGAATGGAAGCGCATCGACCAACATGCGAAACAGGAGGAAGGTCAGCGACGCAGAAGTGTTGCAGAAGCTGAGAACCATTGTGACGATGGGAAATCCAGATAGGAAGTACCAAAAGGTCGACAAGATCGGGTCTGGGTGAGTTATTTTAACTGATAAACTCTGTAAACAAGATGTTTGACCTCTCTATAACCTTGTCATGTGTGCCCTTTCAGAGCCTCTGGATCAGTCTTCACCGCCATCGAAATCAGCACCGGCGCCGAAGTTGCCATCAAGCAGATGAACCTCGCTCAGCAGCCGAAGAAGGAACTGATCATCAACGAAATCCTCGTCATGCGTGAGAACAAACACGCGAATATCGTCAACTATCTGGACTCGTATTTGGTCTCCGACGACCTTTGGGTAAGTGCGGCTCTACGCGCTCTCTTCCCCAGTGCGGTGTGGTTCATTGGTAGTGGCGCGGGCGGACGCGCCGAGGGTTGTGGGATCGAACCCCTGACCCCCTTGCTAATTAAGCCGGGTTACCTTCAGCACGATTGTTGGTGACTGTGCAAATGCAAGGGAAAGTGTTTGGTTCTTCAGACAACGGCGGGGATTTCTTCACGGATCCTGTTGTTCAATGACGAATCTACATTCATTCCTCTTTTGGCTTGTGCATTAAGCCTTGTTTTGGTTCTGACGTTTATGCTTTCATTTTGCAGGTAGTGATGGAATACTTGCCGGGAGGATCACTGACCGACGTCGTCACCGAGTGCCAAATGGAGGAAGGAATGATCGCCGCCGTGTGCAGAGAGGTAATTGATCAATTTAACATACTTCTATAAAACTTGATTTTCAGGTCCTTCAAGCTCTGGAATTCCTCCACAGCAGGCACGTTATCCACAGAGACATCAAGTCAGATAACATTTTGCTCGGAATGGACGGATCTGTGAAACTGAGTACGGCTATTAAGATTTTGGAGCTCTTTAACGTAGTACTGTTTAGCGGATTTCGGCTTTTGCGCACAAATCTCCCCGGAACAGAACAAGCGGACGACAATGGTCGGAACTCCATATTGGATGGCTCCCGAAGTCGTAACAAGGAAGCAATACGGACCTAAAGTGGACGTGTGGTCGTTGGGAATCATGGCGATCGAGATGGTCGAAGGAGAACCGCCGTACTTGAACGAAAATCCGTTGAGGGTAAGAGTCACTCGTCGAAATCCTTGAAATTGAATTGATCTAATTCCAGGCGATCTATCTCATAGCAACGAATGGAAAACCGGACTTCCCAAGCCGCGAGAAATTGTCCCCGGCATTCCGCGACTTCATCGACGCTGCGCTCGAGGTTTCCGTCGACGAGAGGTTTTCCGCAAGCGAACTTCTCTCGCACCACTTCCTAAAGTGTGCCAAACCCCTGGCGAGCCTCTACCATCTTATCGTGGCCGCGAAGAAGAGCATCGCCTCGCAGTCGTAAGAAGCCGTGGAGCGGAAGGACATCGCCGTTAGTTGCTAACGAAGGCCCCCGACGCTGCAAGAATAGTTGTTGATCCTTGTTATTTCTCTTCTCTTTTTCTTATATTTCCTTTTTTGTTCTTGCCGTCGTCGGTCTTTTCTCCCGTTTTCCGCTCTCTTCCTCGCCGTCCTCCTTCCACAGCAATAAAACGCGGTGCTATGTACACAAAACACTTAACTCTAGATGATTTTATTAAAGTGCGCCTTAATCTTTATGTATTTCTTCTTTTTTCCTCTTTCCTCCCTGTCTTATTCTTCACGATCACACCGAGAAACTCATTGGAATTCCATTTGTGTATTATTTAAGCCTTGCTCCGATTGTGTACGGTAATACATGAGTCCATTAACTGATTAAAATGAATTTATGAAGTATTTTGGGGTTACCAGAAACAGAAAAAGCTGCGTTTGGATGGGCAGAAGGTGCTGTTGGAAACGAGGGGAACCGTTAAAAAGATTTTGACCTGAACACAGCGCCACTTGGCCAGAATGATACATTTGTCAATAATGGCTTGTCCACATATAACGCTGATTTAGAATCAGCTTTTGGGAGAAATTGTGCAAGTGGAAGCCAAGAATGCGAAGCAATCCAACGCGACCAAACTTGAATCGCCCCAGGCGACTACGGTAGCCGAAGTACTGCTCGAGCTCTTGGGAAACCGGCGAACTGTGACATCCGGATCGCGCTTAGAAGGCGCCACGCCTGTCGGCGTCTTGGTGCAACTGGTCTTCCTCGCTGACCGCAGCGCGACGCAACAAAGTTGTTTGTTTTCGTTTTTACTCCGAATCTAGGTTGACAAAAGACATAACGTGTAACCAATTGGGAACGACGTAATCCATTGTTTTGGCCGCCGAAGTCCGGTCACTTTCGCCGGTTATAAACCGGCGCCCGCGGGTCCACTTTCACTTCTCGAAGAAGTTCCATCGAAAATGGTCTCCTCGTCGAGGTTGGTCCTCTGTGGACTCGTTTTCGTCGCCGTCACCCTGCCGCTAGTGGAAAGCTTCTTGTTTCCGATGTTAGGTAACTGCTAGGGTCACTGGAGTGGAGGTTGCACGTGTGATTTCAGGTGGGGGAGGCGGAGGTGGATGCTGTTGCATGCCGGCACCGATGTGCTGTGGTGAGTCACGATTCTGATCTGGCGCTTTCAGCACAATGCACCGAATTCCTTGTGATCCTGAAATTACTCGAAAGTTTTAGGTGGTGGAGGCGGAGGTTGCGGCGGCGGAGGAGGCGGTTGCGGTGGAGGCTGCGGAGGTAGAGTTACTGTAGTTGAATGATCTGAAGACGCTATTCGGTTTCAGGAGGAGGAGGCGGCTGTGGAGGAGGCTGCGGAGGAGGCTGTGGTGGAGGTGAGTAAAGACCTAAACTGAGATATTTTGACTTAACTATCCTAAGGAGGAGGATGTGGCGGCGGATGTGGTGGTGGCGGAGGAGGATGCGGAGGAGGCTGTGGCGGAGGTAGGGTTACTGTTAATTCGGTTATCTGACGGTATCTGGTTTTAGGTGGTGGAGGTTGTGGAGGCGGCTGCGGTGGAGGCAAGTCTAAATATTCGTAAGTTAGCTTCTAAAACACTTTTGCAGGCGGAGGATGCGGTGGAGGTTGCGGAGGAGGCTGCGGTAAGAAATGCCCCCGTAGTCCACATAGAAATGTGTGTCGTTTTAGGCGGTGGAGGAGGATGTGGAGGCGGCTGCGGCGGTGGTGGTGGATGCGGAGGAGGTTGTGGAGGTGAGCAGGCATAAAACTACGAGTCTTAGCGATTTCGCATCTCTTCTACAAATTGGTAACACGTGAACGTTTCAGGAGGCGGCGGATGCGGAGGTGGTGGCGGCTGTGGAGGCGGCTGTGGAGGCGGCGGAGGTGGTTGCGGTAAGATCCGAAATCGTGGCCTTGACAGAAATTTTTAGGTGGTGGTTGCGGTGGCGGTTGCGGTGGCTGCGGTCGTAAGAAGCGTGAAATCGGCGAAGAAGGCAGCAAGACGTTCACCGACGAGTCCAGCATCCTCTGCAACAACCCGGCGTTCAAGGAGGCCATTGATAAGGTTTGCCTCTCTTGAATCTGTTGCCTCCAGTACCCCGTACTTCCGTACTTTAGAGTTTGACTGACGATCTCCCGAAGACCCTCGCGAAGCTGCACGAGAACCTCAAAGCATCAAACGAAACGACGGATTTCGTGGCGCTCTGCGGGGACAAACCTCTCCGATGGGTGTCCCACCTGGAGACCTACTGCATCCACGGAAACGAAAAGTTTACCTGCCACGTGTTCCAGGCGTAATACGCCAAGAATCATCTCGGGAATTCAGGGTTCTTTTCAGTTATTACTAATTTATTTTTTAACTTTTCGATGTTGTTTTGAGTGTGTGAATAAAATTGTGCCGTGTCCGGACTTGTTTGAGAATTTATTCGGAAGAACCTAGAATAAGTTAGGGAATAAATAGTGCGTTTATGACTGGAAGACGTGACAAGTGATCTGCTCGTTGCCGTGAGTACAGAACTTCTGAGATGGAGCGAAGAACTTGTAGGGTTGGTCCGTATGCATGCAAAGGGCGACGTAACGGTTTAGAACAAAGTCAGGTTTCTGGAGTCGCGAGTTGAGCTTACGGATGGAGGAGGCGAGTTGGAACGTGAGACTCTGAAACGAAATGAGTTATTGGGATAACGGATCAAGATTCTCTTGACTCACCTCTTCTACCGCCTCTCTCAACATAGAATCGTGGCACTCCTCCTTCTCCTCGTCCACAATTCCAGGCGGCATCGGATCTGCTTCTCGCTTGTTCCTGTACCTCCTCCCTCCGCAGCCTCCACCACAATTGCACATTGGAGGAGCTGGTCCTGAAGAGCAACAGCAGCTAGGCGGAGGTGGTGGTGGTGCAGGCGGAGAGCAACAGCACATTGGTGGAGGAGGTGGTGGCGGTGAAGGGGCCGGAGCTGAACAACATGAGGACGGCGCTGGCGCGGGAGCAGGGCTGGTTGGGAACAGAAAGCTGTTGACCGAATTCAAAGCTAAGAGTTCTAAGACGAAGACAAATAACTGTAGGGAAGCCATGTTCAGGGTTGAAATAAAGAAACCTTGCTCGAGTATTTATACGCCAAAAGACATAAAAAGGTTTATGGAGTTTCCAGCGACCAGCGTGTTGAACCTAATTCATTCAGCGTTAAGAACGTTTAACACTGATTGATCGCTTTCCCGAAAACACAAAACTGGCGCCCAAGACAAGTTTCTGCTTTTCACGGTCAAGAGTTATGACTCAAGGTTAACGTGTGGATCCGTTGACCAAATGACCAAAAAGGGTTTATGACCAAATAATGGATTCGGTCGCACAGAATTTGGTTTCTGGAGCAAAGAGCAAGCAGGATTTGTTTGGGACAAATTACAGTATTGACTTTGTACAGGTTTTCTAAGCATGGTGCCAGAATATACCTTTAGCCAATTCTCACCAAAAGCACTCGAAAATACGAAAATCTGAAAATCTAAATTTTGTTTAAAATGTTGAAATTCCGTTTTCGTCCCATCGTTCTTATTCTGCCTACGCCGACTCGATTCATCACCTACTAGGCTGACAAGTAACTGATTACCAAATCCTGGGGGCATCCTGATTCCAGCCTATAAAACCTCCCTGGCACTCCTCAGATCCATCGACTTCTTTCCCAACTAACTCATCATCTCCATGGCTTTCAAACTGTTCTCTCTCGTCCTCGTCGGTCTCGTTCTCCTTCGCCCAACACAAGCGCTCTTCTTTGGAGGTTTGGCTCCCCCAGCGGCTCCTGCTTCACCTCCGGCTCCCGCTTGCTGTCCCTCGGCTCCTCCGCCGTCTCCTCCTCCGCCACCTCCACCAACTTGTGGAGGATGCTGCTCTCCTTGCGGCAGGAGGAAGCGCGAGGCTCGTCTCGTGGCTCCTGCAGAGTTGGATGTCGAAGAGTGCCACGATCCTAAGCTCAGAGAAGTTATTGAGGAGGTATGCCAAAAGAACCCAATCCAGGTCTTCTTCTCTCCTTTCAGAGTCTGACGTTCCAATTGGCGTCGTCAATCCGCAAGTTGGGTGAGCGCCTCCACAAGGCGAACATGGCTCACAATCGCTACGTCGGAGTGTGTACGATGACCAACCAGCCCTACAAATACTTTACCCACTCGAAGGATTACTGTAGCCACGGAAACGAGCAGATCACTTGCCACGTCTTCAAGGCTTAGGCCGCTTTTAAAAATTGCATAATCAGCCGTGTGTGGACGGTTTTTATAGTTTAGAATAAAGATACCTCCTGAATATTTCAATTTGTCATTGGCCTAAAAGTGGTCTCTTAGTAACTGGCCTCAGATACGATCTTTCTTCTCTATCATAAAATCGGCCGTTGTTTGATTTCAGTTTAATTAATCCATCAACTTCTCTCAAAAAAGCGGACGCTTCGCCTCTCAAGGTCGCTCGTTTTGGATCCTTCAAGGTTAACAGCGAATTCCTCACACCCTAGCTCTCCTTATTCGGTGGTCATTGGCATTTTCCGTGCAACCCAATGATTTCCTGTCGAATCTCACATTTCAAACGCTCCCCAATCCGTCTTCCCTAAATTCTTCCTCATCCACTTATCGATCTTCACGGCTCCCAACGTTTCTCCTCTCCGCATCCAAAGGGCCGCGTGTCTAAGCGTCGCCCGGCCGCCTTAGGAACGTCGCCGAGCGTCGTTGGTGGTCGTGACTCTCTTCAGCTTCGACATCCCAAAAGTCCACATTTCGGCTCTAATCTTCGCTTGTCGCCCGAACGATTATTTCGACTCATCGGGCAATAATCCGATTGCGAACACGATCCGGGGGAGTCGAGGTTGCTGCGTCGTTCTGTCCGGAGCCCAGAAACGCCGCATTTTCGTGTTTATGCGCAGCAGTAAACGCCGTCGGGGACGACGACCGTTACTCTCTCCTGGCTGTTTGTTTGCTTTTTTCCGACTCTCCGACTCGTTTCATCGGCGTAATTTTGGAGATTTCGTGTTTTTTATTGAAGGGGATGTTTTGGCAGTTGAAGCGGTTCTGGAGATCTGGTGTTTAGCTGGAATTTCAGAGAATCGTTCGATTCGCCTTCTTCTCTGGACAAAATTCAAATATCGAACTGTCATAAAACAAACCGGCGAAGTCCATAAAACTCGTTTATGGATCGCTAGTTTTTGCATCTTTCAGTGTTTGCCTTACTGGACAAACATGGTGTATCACATTTTTAAAACCATTTTATCGCCTACATCTCACGATTTTCTGCTCTAGATGTGCATTACTGCATTTGAGGCTTCACGAGGTCCACAACCTTCCCAACTTCCTACGTTTCGCCATTCCTCTGACCTCCTAAACCAGTCCTCGAGTGCACTTACCGCCTTCCCAAACCCGCTTCCCACTTCCTCCACTTACATGCCCCAATCCCTAAACAAACACTCCTTTTCTGTTTTCTCCTTTTTCGCGTCAACAAACAATGTCTCCTTTTTTGTTTTCTACAGTCACCAGTCAGCCGAAGCCAGCCACCTACGCTCCCAGCCTCCTCCAAACTGTACAACTATCGATCTAAACTTCTAATCTTCAGTTTTCCTATCAAGACCCGTTTTTCGCCGTCGTCTCAAATGTGAACAGGTCTCCGGAGCCGCAAAGCCGAATTAACCCTTTCATTAATCAATCCATTCCGGGAATTTCGTGATCGTGGTCATCGCCTCGGTCTTGACGTGACTCATGGCGCTCTCTTATCACACCCCCTCGCTCACTCTCTCGACCGTTCCAGCTGTCCTTTTCGAGATTTATCTCTGTGATGAGTTAATTTTTAAGGAGACCTTGACACCGTTTTCCGCCGCCTCTAAACGACTTCAAGACACGCGCCTTTCGACGGCTAACCCGTTCTTGTATTTTCCTAAAACGCCTCGTTCCTATGCGCGTTCCTCCCTGCGAGGCACTTCTTCTAGTTAGGTGCTGTTCGTTCCACCCGTTCTGAACGTGAGTAATTTGTAACGGCTTGGAGGAAACCTGAATTGCGGGGACGCTAATGAAGTTGCGTTCCTGGGGAGAAAAGTATGGAACGCGCGGAGATTAGATAAGTAACGTAATTACGAGGTTAGGGAAGTTGAGTAGGTGTGACTTTAAGAGTTGATTAGATTTGTCAGGTGAAGCCGGTCGGGACCCGCAGCTTAACTGCCGGTTACAGCAAATTATTATTCAGTTTGAACAGCTGACTTCATTAGAGTCGGCTCTTCTAAACTCGTTCTCCAAATTTGTCATCAACAAAAACCTCATCAACATATTTTATTGTCTTAGTCACCCAGTAATTATGTCCCAAAATGACTCACAGTCATGATCGAGCGAACCATCTTGCCAACGCCTTAAAGTTAACCCGATTCTTCATTGTTTTCGCCGTTATTCATTAGATTTGCACTTTATTTAGCAGCTCGCTCCTCCGAAAACGTGTTCTGCTCCTCCCTCCCTGCAAACTCCGTGTGGATTGCGGTTTGCTTTTGTTTGAAGAACGGATCGGAGAGAAGCGGAATAGTTGCGTGGGCAATCGATGCTCAAAGCTGATTAGGTATTGTTGGTTGCTCTATCAGCAGCCACTCATTGGGAGGTTTGACGGCGTCGGCGGAGGTCCGAAAAATGGTTTCTATGTTGTAGCTCGGGAGCTTAATGTTAATCCGACGCATTTTTGACGCTGATTTTGTAAATTGACAATCCGCTTTGAAACGAGGATTTACGTGCAGGCTTTCCGGACGCGCAGGAAATGGTGGAAATCGTTTTGGTTTGTTTCGTTCTCGAACGGGAGCAGAATTGCACATTCTGACGTGCTGGAAATCAATTCGCATCCTAATGGAATTTCGAATGATCAAAACTCGAAAGAGCTCAAAGATATCTTTTATTCAGGAGCTACGAATAAATCCTAATCGGGATTTCCTTTCAACGTCTTAACGCAGCCTCCAAGAATCCCTTCTCACACCTCCAACACCCAAATCCTCTCGCCATCCTCTTAAACGACCAAAACTTCTCCCGTTTCACTTTCACACCCAAACCAATGCGTACCAGCATCCACCAGGCGGCTAAACCTCTCGCCTACATCGACCGGCGTGCGAATCCCAGCACCGGAGAACGACGACGTTGATCCATTCACCCACAACCCATTATTCCCTTGACTACTATCCCCATCCGACGTCGATCTGCGTCGTCGACGACGCAATTATACATGTGCTGCATACGTCGCGAGTTTTCCGCGCTGGCTGGAACTGCTACAGGCCGGCCGACCGGCCGACGACCATCGAGGGCTCGCGGCGGCTCCAGCGGTGTTAGTGGGTGTTATCTCCGCTGCCGCTGCTCCGGCGCGGCGATCGCCTGGGGACCGAAAACCTGTCGACTTCTGCTCGCGATTTCGGTTGCGGCTTCCTCGGCTCCTCGCTCGGCTCCGGGCGAAACCGCCGAATTCTTCGCCTCCCGATTAGTCACTTCGCAAACACAATCGCGGCTCCTCCTCCGGGGCAACTCGGGGATCTTTCCGGTAGCGCGAACGAACGAACGACGTCGTTACAATAACTCCAAAAAGTGTTCGTCTTAGTCATCTTCGCGGCGACAATCGCAGTTCTCGATTTCTCGCCCGAGAGCTCCACCTCCGTCCAGTCGAGATCTTATTAGGGCGCGAGAAGAACGCCTCGGGTGAAATTTTCGCTTTTTTGCAACTTTGATGTTGTCGCTGGCTAATTGACGACGCGTTTCAAGGACGATTCACATGGGCGTATCCGAGTTTCATTTGCTGCACTCCGTGCTTCTTTGCGTGTTGTTCTAAACGCGTTGTTTTGAAGTTTCAGTTCGACGAGTTTTCGTCAATTTTGCCAAACTTTTCTTCGCTTTCGCGTCGCATTTCGGAAAACCGTTTTCCTCGATCGGATTCGCCTAAACTGTTTCAAACAAAGAATCGCCACTTGCGCACCTTTCTCATCTCATTAAACCTCCCTAATAAGACTTTTAACGATTATGACACCGCTTTTGAGCGAAGATCCCCTGGGGCGCCGTTTTCGCGTTTTTTGCACCTTTCCTACTCATTTTGGTCGACAGAATTAATTTCGATTTTGCTCGTTTCAGGATTCGCCGAATACGTTCTTAAGCCCGGCGCAATGGACTCGTCGACGAATCCCCAAAACGGAACCGAGGAGACTCCGGTGGTGAAGATGCGCCAGAAGAGTCCGCTCACCGCCAGCAACGGCGCCTCCGCCGCTCCGGGCGGAACCACGCAGTCCGCCGCCAGTGCGCTTGTGCGCGGCATGGAGGCCCTCCATGAGCTGCCGCCCGACCTCGAGGACGGAAACGAAGGTGAGTGATTTCTGAGGTTCGGGTTTGGAATGGCTAGTGTAGACAGGGTGGCTAAATAGTGTTTTGTTTTGAGACGTTTCACTTCAGACAGCTTTCGAGAGATGAAGCAACTTTTGAGACGTCTAAGGCGGAAGTCATAAGCGCGTCGGACCTCTTAAGTGCGAATTATCAGCTGCTAAAACCGTTCTTAACGTGTCAAATCCACTCTTATTCCCTTCAAGTGTTTACCTAAAAGTGCGTTGCATTTTATCTTCTCCGCCGCCGCCGAAGGTGCTCAGCAACCCTTGCGCCCTAAACTGGATCGATTCACGTTTGCGGAGAACTGGTTCTGGACGGACTGCTAAATGGAACAAGCCTAAAACAAAATTTTTCGTATCATTATTTCGGATCAAAAACGCTGGAAACGATCAGAGACACAAATTGGAGCGCCGCATGCGTTAAATGGAGTAGAAAGTGATGGGAGAAGTGCATGGAAGGGGCTAATTTGGCTGCAGCGATATTACCATAAGCATTTCCTAGAGTGGCCTGTTTAGACAGTTGACTTGTCTAGACTAATCGAAACAGACCGGAATGTGACTTCGGAATAAGACGCAGACATTTCGATTCTTTATGAGTCAGACACGTAAAGTGTCTCATAGCTGCGAAATGTCATTTGAAGCTTTTGAACGCCACCGACCGGTCGGTTTTGAATGAAACCCTCGAAAGTTTGCAAATTCATCGTTTTCCAGGCCATTTAATCAACTTATTCGGATACCAGATCCATTATGATGTAGTATATGTTGACCATATCATGCTTAAGAACCCCGTGTTTCAGAGATCCGCAAACTCGACACTCAGCTGGACCACCTGAGCGAGTACATGAATAAACTTGAAGACCGACTCCGCAAGCACCACGACAAGATGATGGAGACCCTGGAACGCAACAAGAGCGAGCGAGAGAAGAAGCGCCAAAGTTTCCACGAGGTTCGTCATGTTTTCCTTTGTTGATTCGCACTTTTGTGTCCGCCTCGGCGAGGATTACCGTCCGGGTCCAGTTCCTCGGACTCCTGTTTGCGCAATTATAATTCCCGCGGCAAACAGGGGAACGTTTAATCCTCCGCCTCCTCACCGTCCTCCTAAGAAGATTCGCTAAGATTCTCGTTTCAGCGCATGGCCTCCACCCAGCAAGAGGACGACGAGTTCCAGCGCCAGCTTTCCAGCATCCTCAACAGAGTGGACGTATCCCGGAACAGAATGTCGGTCTACGACATGATTAACGGCATGGAAGTGCCCAAGACCAGCGACAACGGATCCTCCGAATAAGAAACGGGAAATCACAATATCCGAAATTCTGATGTATAACACATGCCTCTCTCCTCTTCACTTGACCCCTTCTTCACTCCCCGCAGTTCCCGTTCAGCTTTTTCCTGCTCTCGTTTCTCCTTCTTCGTGGTGAAAATAAATTATATACGCGTTGCACACAACCAAAACGATCTGAAAACGCGAATTTATTTGTTTTGCGAAATATACAAATTGTGAACATGGAATGGGATTCCTCAATCTGGTGCTAAGCACCGGCGAGGCCGTTGAAGATAGAGGTCCAGAAGACCTCTTCGGGAGGACAAAAGTAGCTCGTTGGGACCGTCGGAGGGCAGATGAAGAGCTGGAATAAGGAGAACCACCTTCTAAATCTGAGAAGCGAAAGAACTTACATGATCGTTGATGATAGTCAATTTCAGATAGTCGCTCGCGGAGACGATGGCCACGGCGAAGAGATCATCGCTGATGTGGTCCAAGTAGGGTCCCCGGAACGACTGGATGATGTATTTCTTGGCTAGCGAGGCCTGAAATCGTTGGGTTAGAATGGAAAATGAGTTCGTCGCTTACCTTCAATTTGACCCCGTGGTTGATGCATATGTACCTTTCTAGAAGGCTCATCATGCGACGCAGGATTTCCGGGTCGATGAAGGAGTCGAGGTGCAACATGTACTGCTTGTTGCGCCATACGATCTCTTCGACCTTCCGGAACAGCTTCGCGGGCTTCGAAGCACGCGATGCGCCCGGCTTTTTTCTTCTTGAGAGCATCATAATGCCTGGAAAAACAGATTTCATTATTCATCAAAAGCGACGGTATGCGGACAAGCGATTCGCGAGCTGATTGGCACATTTGAATTCCAGTGTCGAAGAACGACCGACATCATTTATTCGAGGGCAATTTCTTCCACATTCGTCGAACAAGAAGATCGCGAAACCCTGACAATCGGCAGATCGACTTTTCCGTAACGGTCTTGGAACGAAATAACGAGTTGGGAAATTTTCAAATTTCGCTTTCCAGAGAGATGGATTGCTAACCACTCCATCGCATGCAATCGTGAGTGTTCCAGGCACGATAGAGAAGTCGGAATGGCCAAAGTTGGTCAAAGTTGGAAGGTGTGTGATACTGAACTTGTCCCCAGCTGTTCTCCGGACTCTTGCCTTCCATGCGAACCTAAGTGGAAAGTTAACCAATCTGATGCGATTACTGTACTCACGTCCAACTTAAATGCCAAAGGCGTTCCGTTTTCTCAATCTTCGTTCACTAGAATCCGAACTATTCAAACGAATGCTCTTCATCCCTGGTGACGAATCTGGTATCTCACGCACATCCTCGCCAAGTTTCCATCTCCATGCTGCCTCCTTCCATTTCTTTTGTTCCTGTTATCGATTCTCTTGTCATTGATTTGTTTCTGCTTTCCAAATTCTCGAAATTTTTGGTTTCATGACACGTCGAAAGGATCGGCAGGCGCTAACGTGCGCCGCGTGACCTCCGTAAGGGAGCAAACATCAACCACCAGAGATCACCTTATGCGATTACCGCAATCTACACCTCATCTCGACAGTTACGCTTACTGTAGTCTTCCAGTGATTCAACCTTAATGAGTTCCGTTGCCGAGAAATGTTAAACAATCGGAACTTGACATATTCCCCATCACATCGCAGCAGGAAAGCGTCCGCCGTTTGCACTTTAACACCGATCTTGCATTGATTGGGATTAACGGGAACTGCAGGTCGTCGATTTCGTCATTTGACAATCGGAGGATGTAAATGAGGACCGAATGCCAACGCCGATTACATGGAAAACGGGTCAAAAATGGAAATCGGTGGGTACAGTCGATCTATTGTCGTTCCACAGTAGTTTCTGAGGGCTTTTTGGATGATACACCCAAGAAATGAGAATCTGCAAACGCATATATCCGTCCAACATTCCTCTTCATCGCTTCGGAATCTTGCCATTGGGGCTTTCCTGGTTCCTGCTTCAAGGTCTTCGCTCAAGGATGGATTGTAGAACAGTAGCCGCAGATTCATTTAACGTTCTTTAGCGATCCTCCCGAAGCTTCCTATTCGTTTTTCCACTCCAGCTGAACTGTTTCCGCCTGGATCCGTTGGCCTCTCAACCTGAAAAAGACCTCATTTCTTCACTCTCCCTCGTGCCCTTGGGACTCACGCTACTCATCTTTACATTCCAGGAAGTTCTTCCCTCGATTCGCTTGCACTTCTTCGCACTTTTCATGTTCCCTGTGCACTTTAATGCCGTCTGTCTGGGTCTGTGCGTCCGTCTGCTCTCCTAACGCCACGAAAGAGCGGTCGGCAGCTGTGGAGGGCGCGTTTCGAAAATCGGCCGGTTTCGTAACTTCCCAGAGAGCCCACGAGGGGCAATCGAACGGTGGACGTTTCTGCGAGCCCACAGTAGACGTGTCTCGCCACGATTCCCACTCCCCGGCGTTTGAATTTAGCACTCTTCAGGCTTCGCCTCGACCCAATCCTATGCGTGATACGCAGTCGGAGATCGACAGCAGAGGCCGGCCGTGTTTTGCGGCAAATTCTGTTCGTTGTTTTGTTGACGACGAAGGTCGCGGTTGTCAGTCAGGACTGCGCAGTCTCAGCGTGTTGTTTATGTTTTCGTGCTCCATTTTTGTGTTTCTTCGCGTCGCTTCCACTGTTTCAGCTCTCTCCCGACCTCCGTGTGCCCCACTTCTCGATACTACGGTCAGTCCTCAGACTCGCTGCTCCACCCCACCAGGATTCAAGACGTCTATTTTGCGCCGATTCCAGACGATGTGCCAATCGCCGCTCCGCTACTCATTTTGACGCGCGCTGCTTCATTTGATCGGTCGTGTTTGCCTCGAAAATTGTTGTTTCTCTTATCGCGTCGTGTGATTCATCGAAGAATCCTAATTTATGTGCGTCCTAAAGATCATTTTGCTATTTACAGGGTCTCATAGGTGAATTCGCACAAATGGCGGACATCACCCAATTTAAAGAGATCATTCTCGGGATGCAATCGCCCGAGAATGACTCTCGAAAGCAGGCCGAAGCCGTCTACGAGCAAATCGAGCTCGGACGACGCGCTTCGCTGCTGTACCAGCTCTACGCGGAGCCAGCAAATGACGTAGAGGTAAGTCCTTTTCAATTTCTCGACTGTTTTAAAGCTCTTCTTGTTTCAGAACCGTTCCATGTGCCTCGTCTATCTCCGACGCATCATTTCGTCGGAGTTCGAGGATCTCTGGAAGCAATGGGGAGCGGACGCCGAGGGCTTCTGCAACAAGATCATCGAATCTTCGATGAGCGAGAAGAACCCCGTCCTGCGCAAGCGCCTCGCCGACGTCGTGGCCGAAATATCCCGAAACACGATCGGTAAGTCGGTTTTCCTTAAGAACCAGTCTAATTGTTCTGCTTTCAGACGAAGAATCAGGCAAGCAAACCTGGAAAGGTGTGATCCAGTTCCTGGATCACTGCCTGAGCGTAGACAGCATCGAACTCCGCGAGTTCGGAATGCAGTTGCTCGAAAACGTCCCGAACCTCTTCGGAGTGGAACAAGACCACTTCATCCCGGGAATCAAGCAGATGTTCCAAGGATCCCTGCTGTACGCCGCCGACGCAGGAGTCCGCACCGCGGCCGTCCGGGCCTTCGTCGCGTTCGTCGTCGACAATGAGGAGGACGACAAGCTCGTCCACGCCATGTCCGAACTGATTCCAGCGGTCATACACGTATGTTCTTTTCTTATCAATAGCTTTTCTAATATTTTCTTTATTTCTAGGTGTGCATCCACGTAGTGGATACGGAGTCGGACGACGACGTCCCTCTCCAGTGCTTGACGGACCTCGCCACAACGGTCCCCAAGACACTGCAGCCGTACCTGCACGACATCTTCACGCTGTGCATCAGGACAATCGACAATTTGGAGAAGGACGACTCCTACCGCCACAGCAGCATGGAGCTGATGGTGTCCATCTGCGAGGGCATGCCCAAGCATATGAGGAAAAATGGGAAGCAATACATCCCAGAAATTCGTAAGTTTTTTTCTTTTTTAAGCTTAGAATTTATTGTTTTGTTTCAGTGAAGAGGTGCCTGCTCCTGATGAGCAACCTTGACGACGAGACCGAGGAATGGCTCGTCTGCGACGACGCCGATGCCGAAGACGACGAGGAAACGGCTGGCGTGGGCGAAACAGCCCTTGACCGCGTGGCATGTGCGCTGGGTGGCAAAGCCTGCCTCCAGCACTTTGTCACACTTGTTCAGCCACTCTTGGCTAACAAGGAAGACTGGAAAGTCCGCCACGCGGCGATCATGGGCTTCTCCACCGTTGGTGAAGGCCTTAAACGGCAAATGGAGCCCATGATCAAGCAGGTGGTGGATGAGATCCTTCCCTATGTGGAGGATCCCCACCCGCGTGTCAAGTACGCAGCCTGCAACGCCATTGGCCAAATGTCTACGGACTTTGCGCCAACCCTCCAAAAAGGGTGCCACGAGAAGGTCGTCCCGGCGCTCTTGTCGGTCCTGGAGAAGCTCGAAATCCCAAGAGTCGCAGCCCACGCCGGGGCCGCCCTTGTCAACTTCAGCGAGGACTGCCCGAAGTCCATCATCACGCAGTACCTCCCGGTCATCATGCACCAGCTGGAGCTGGTACTCGACAAGACCTTCAGGCAGCTCCTGGACCACGGAAAGAAGATCGTCCTGGAGCAGGTCATCACGACCATCGCCTCTGTCGCCGACGCCGCGCAGGATCAATTCAAGAACTTCTACGCAAGGCTGATGAACCCGCTGAAGTACATCCTGCAGAACTCAAGCCAACACGAGCAACTGCGCCTGCTCCGCGGCAAGACGATTGAATGCATCTCACTCATCGGCCTTGCCGTCGGACCCGAGATGTTCATCGCCGACGCCCGAGAAGTGATGCAGATGCTGCTCGAAAGTCAAACCAAGTTTGACGCGTCCAGCGAAGACCCGCAGTTCTCCTACATGATCAGCGCCTGGGCGAGGATCTGCAAGATCCTGGGACCCCAGTTCGCGGAGTATCTGCCCGTGGTCATGCCTGCAGTTATGGCGGCAGCGGAGTACAAGCCAGATGTGGCTGTCCTGGATGGTAAGCTTGAAATTTTTCTTTATAGATATCTAATAGTTCTGTTTAAGATGAGGACGTAAACCAGGACGACGAGGACTGGTCGTTCGTCTCTGTTGGCGACCAGAAGTCGTTCGGAATTCGAACGAGCGGCCTCGAGGACAAGGCCACCGCATGTGAAATGCTGGTGTGCTACGCCCGAGAGCTCAAGGAGGCTTTCCACCCATACGTCCAGCAGGTCGCCTCCTTGATGCTGCCGCTCCTGAAGTTCGTCTTCCACGACAGCGTCCGATCGGCTGCAGCGGACATCATGCCTCATTTGATGATCTGCTCCCGACCGCTGGGCCAGCAGGCTCGCGTTGAGCTGTGGAACCTCATGAAGGTTGCGCTCCGCGACGCCATTAACACCGAGAATGAGCCCGATGTGCTAGGAGATATGCTCCACGCGCTCGGAGAAATCATTGAAGAGCTCGGCCGGGAGATCGTCAGCGCCGAAGACGTCACCGCAGTGGCCACGATCCTCCACGACCAAATGGAGAAGTGGAACGAGCGGAAGAAGATCCGCGAGAAGCACATGGCCGAAGAAGACACTGCCGACGACGAAGACGCCCAGGAAGACATGAACGAACTCATCGAGACGGAAAACGGCGTCCTGGCGAGGCTTTCGGACCTGCTCCACTACACTTTCATTGTAAGTTCACTTTTTTTCCTACTTCTTCTTGATTTCGCTTATTTTTAGGTGTTTGGAGAGGACTTCGTGCCTCTGTTTGAAAACCTCATCCCTGCCTTCAGCCCTCTGCTGACCAGCCGCCATTATGGTGAGAGGCAGTGGGGTCTCTGCATGTTCGATGACCTCATCGAGTTCGGAGGACCGGCCAAGACACTGCAACATTCCAGTGTCTTCCTGCCAGCCATGGTCAACGCGCTGAGCGACGAGTATCCCGAAGTCCGACAAGCCGCCGCTTACGGCTTTGGGATCTTGGCCATGAAGGGAGGCCAGGACTTCGCGCAAACTCTGGCGCAGTCGCTGCCGCACCTGATCAACCTCATCAACCACCCGCAGGCCCGGTCCACAGAAGAATCCATTGCTGCCACGGAGAACGCCATTAGCGCCGTCGCCAAGATCCTGAAGTTTAACTCATCGGCGGTGGACATCAACGCGAACATCCCAATCTTCCTCAACTGGCTTCCCATCTGGGAAGACACAGATGAGGCCCCGTACGTGTACGGGTATTTCGCCGACTTGATCGAGGCGAACAATCCGCTGGTGCTAGCGAACCTAGCGCGGATTGTGTTCATCATTGTGGAAGCCTTCAACAAGCAAGCTTTCGACGAAGAGTCGGATAAAGAGAACGTCCGAGGACGCCTGATTACTATACTCCGATCGCTCCAGGTAAGCTTTTGGTTCTATTGCCCACTGAATCTAATCTTCTTTCAGGGAAACAATATGCTCGAAGGATTAGTGAGCGAAGCGAAGCTCGACCAGACCCAACAAGCGGTCTTGCACCATCTGCTTCAATAAGCACTCATAATATTGTTGATTTTTTGTGTATTATGGGTAAAAAAAGATTGTTTCGGTTTTTAAAGAATAAACTTGTTGGAATATTTGCGTTGTTCCTTGGGTATCATTTGCACTTTAGGCACACTTGGCGACGGATGGGGTCCAGATGGCGTCTCGTTGATGGCTATTAGCTCTGAACTAGATTAGATGGCTTTTTTGTTGCGATCGCCGGCGGCTAACGGGTCCAATGTCCTCCGGTCTTCCCGTCGTGGTTGGCACATTAGTGTAAGAGCGAGGCGAGAAGAAGTTCGATGACAGGCGTGGCGCAATCACGGCTTCCAGCACCTTTCCAACTGCTGACCAGGCGCCGCTCTTCGCCTGCTGTTCGCGTTGACCCTCGGTTTCTTCCTCGTCGACCAGTTTTTCTGGATTCCGGAACAAATCGCGTGCCTTTCGCTTTGTCTAGACGTGTCTGTAAGGGCAATCGAGGCTCATCTGGAAAAGCCAGGCATGATCGCCGATCCATTTATGCATCATTCTGATCGTCAGGGTGCTTTCAGCTGCTGAAAACCGAACGAAGCGAGCATTTCAGAGAACGGATCCGAGGAATCTGGCCTCCATCATGCGTTTGTCCACTGCCTAAAACGTGGAATTCGGGCCACGGCGCTCGGTCGGCGACAGCGGATTAGGCGAACGCGGCCGAGGGCCACGCGAGTTTCGGTGTTCCTCGCGGAGCAAAACATTGCTTGTTTCGTCTTCAAAATCCTTTTTCTCTCCGCTCCTTCGTCGTGCGCCGTGGCCTCCTCGCCCGCCTAAGGGTGCAAATAGCGTCGCAGGGCAAATATACGCATTCGGAGAGTCTTATCGCGAGTCGTTTGTCTTCGGGCGCACGTTTATTAGAAGCAGAACGAGAGTATAAAATAGTCGCACCCCAAATTCTGAGAATTCGTCTGGGAAATGGAAGGTTCGCGGAGGTTCAGATGCACGCAGCTTCTGGTCGGAAAACTGTTTATTTTGTGGGGTTCTCTGGATGATGCTGCTCAGATTGTCCAGCCTGTGTTCAGGAATCATACTAGATGGCTTATCTAGACAGCACATGTGCCTTTCCACCCCTAAGACCGGCATCAATGGAGTCAATTCCACTCTTTTAATTTCTAATTGTTTTATGGCGTACTGTAGCTGCGCAGCTGTGGATCATTTCACCGAACAGCAAGAGGACAACGTCCGAAATCGCGTGTTTTCAATCCGGAAACCGCCTCGGGCAACCTAATAATATAGAAATGGAGCTTCAATCGCAATTTTTGAAATTGGATTAAGAGAGGAGGGGCTTGGGAACAGCAGGAGAAGATGCTTCGCGAGTGCGCCGAGAAGGGCGGAAGTGAACCCACGCTTGAGCGCGCACAGAAAAGCAGATTTCGTTAGGTTCGATAAACTTCCTACGAGAAACTTCCGATAAACATGCTAAAGAGAGTCGAATAGTGTTTTTCAATGAGTCGCTGAAGCGTTTCTTCCCAGCGACTTTAAACAATTGTTTTGCATATCGAGAACGTCGTTTGTCGGGATTAGGTTCGCGTTTGAGTTTGGACCGGAGTTCGTTCAAACAAACCGTTTAGTAATGAGCTTGGCTTTTGACTTTTCGCGTTTCTCGAATGATGTTTTCTTGCTGGCTTTTAATTCGCGACTTTGATTTCCACCGACATAAAGCAAACAAACTCTCGACGGCGGAAACGCTGGGAAAGCTTTCTTCGAAGGGGATCATCGAGGGCTCTTCTCGGGGATGTCGTCAAAGTCACGTGCCGCGTGGAGAAAAATGGGTTTCTTTTAATCCATTCAGATTCAGATACTCTGATAATGCTGCAAGAACTTCAGCGTCCATAAAGAACAGATTTCTGGGTTCTGGGAGATTCTGATGTTGTGATCCAATAGATTTATTCAACGATTCGCTGCGTTTCTCAACTGTTCTTCCTTCAAGCCGGATCTCTGCTTATCCATGTTCAATTCGTCGAAATTCCTCACTTCCGGCCGCCTATAATCCGCTCCCGATTTCCGAACACACTGTTATTCTCGAATCCAAGCTCGTTTTTCTTGTTTTCGCTTGTGTCATTGACATCTTCGTCACTTCCGAATATTCAGCGCTTCCTGAGTCAGCGAATCACTTTCACTTGAACACTTATGATTTCAGTGACTCAGAGGGGATTAATCAGGATCGTCTGGTCAGGGGTGTCGTCGTGTATAAATTTGTGAATTCCAGGGGATTTAAGAGAGTCGAAGGAGGCCAAAGTCAGTTTTGGTTATTTTCTGCGTTTGCCCGAATATTTTGTGTTTCTCACCGAAGATCAGCGTTTTTTTCGGTCACCTGATTTTGGCTAAGAATTGTGCTTCAATGCCGGTGTTTAAAGTCCGATCTTGCAGCTCGGGATGGCATGCAAAGGCGCACTTTGCACAGAATTTAAGCGCTTTTCTTCCGAACGCTCAGTCCTCGCCGCCGTTCATCATCTCGGAACCTCGGCCGCGTCGTCCCCTCCTCCTAAATACCAAACGATGATCTATTCGGCCATTTTCCGGTCGAAAAACACAAACAACACACTCGTCACTTGTCAATAAGCTTACAAGATTCCGTGACGGCCCCCGATGGCTTCCCTCGGTGGTCTCCTGCTGGCCCAGGTCTC